>VZTR01014594.1:419112-520039 GCA_013400775.1 Chaetops frenatus
AAAACCCCAAACTCCAGTGACCAACGAAAAGAAAAATACCTTCTTTTGTTTGTTTTAACACAACATACTTGCTGAGGTGCATTGGGTCAGTTCACAAGCTCATTCCTTCCCATGCAGTGCAGTGACTACCCTGATTTTGGGTGGCTAAAGATACCTACCTGTTCTGAGTTTCATTGCATCTTCTTTTCCTGCACCCTGAAAAATGGAGACTTTAAAATCATTTCACCTGCACAGCTCTTAAATTGTGTTAGGATTGGTCTCTGAGCTAACATTGGATCTTGTGAGGCATTTGATTTGAGCACATTTTATGTGTGAAAACATGCCAAAAAAGTCTTGAACTTGAAGAAGAAGATGCGCTTCCTGCACTTCAAATAATAGTGAGCATTTTGTGGAAGATACTGGTTCAGTGCAAGGCAACAGCAGCCTGGCCCTCATCCTGCAGACTGAGGTTGAGCATGGGCTGCTCTGAAGCTGCCACAGTCAGAAGCTCACTGCAGTTGAAATCCCAAATGTTTAATGAGATGGAGGCAGACAATATTGTCTGGCGTTGTAGATAATGCTCAAGATGCTGAAAAGCTTCAAGAGGAATTAAGGGGAAAGGATGGGCTGTTCCTGTTGAGGACAGAGTGATTGGTGAGGGGATGCAGCTGCATCCCAGTGGGGTGGGCACCAGTCCTTCCCTCATCCTGCCTGGACCAAATGCCTGGGAAAGCAGCACATCACAGCCATCTGCAGAAATGTCACCACTGTGACTCTCTGCCTCCTGGGGATTTGTGAGAATAAATCTGCTGATGATGAGGTGCTTATGGGTACAGCAGTAACAGGGCCAAACAAGGCTCTTCAGACAGGGAGGTGGGAAGGGGTTGGGAGCAGAGCCTGGAAAGTGCCTTTTTTTTTTTTTNGAAATGTAGGAAGCTGCTTTGCATGTAGGAAGTTTGTACCCACACAACGAGATTAAAATTGCTGCCTATCTCATCTGACAAAATTGTTGCTGCTCTTTCAGCACTGCCCTGTGTCTGTGTCTGTGTCTCAGGGGAAAATCAAGGACTGAATTTTGCCGACTGCCTCGTTCCTGCAGCCGCCACCTCGGCCCTGCCGAGGAGCCAATCTTTCTCCATGAGAAATCTGAGTGTTAATAATTTCTGGCAAGTGTTGTGCTGAAGCAGACAATTCTCTAACGCCAGCCAGGCATGTTGAGGAGTTACACTGGACAGGGCAAGGAAAACACTTCATTCATGTTTGAATTCCTCTCCTCTACACAGCCTCCCAGGGCAGCTGTGTGAGCCAGGGCAGATCCCTTTCACACACGTGCTTTCCCTTGGAAATGTCTCTCATGATGGTCTAGTATGCAGTGGTGGCTGCTTATTTCTGTCAGAATTCCCCATGGCTTGAGATGTAATATTTAGGAAAAAAAATTCCCACTTCTTTAAAGGTGAATAAAAGTGGTAAAAGATATTCAGATTTAATATTGCCTTGTGATGGGGTATCTGGTTCCCTAATGGGACTTGGTCGATGGGAACTGTGGGCCAAGTGTATTCAACTGGGCATATGCAACATGTTTATTTGCTAAGTGTAAGCCTGGTTAGTTATTTTATTGTTAGTTTTTTTTTTAATTAGACCATCCCTCCCCCACTGCCCTCAGTATTTGTTTTTCTCCACAATGTTTTTAAGCTGTTTTGCAAATGAATGTTAGAAATTGGATTGACGGAAAAAAGGATTTATGATAAAGGAGAAGTTTTGACTGTGTTTTCAGTACTGTTTTATTTGAAAGTTGTTGGGGAAAAAAAGCGCAAGGTGGGCTAAAGTTTCTAGCATTTCCTTGTGATATTTTTCAATTTAGCAAAAAAGGGAGGTTTATAACTAAGTCTCACTTGGAATTGCTGGTGCTTGTCTGATCTCCAGGGGGATTTCTTGAGTGTGGTTGTCCCTGCTACATAGGGATCTCCCTTCCCTGACAGTCACGAGATGTGTGAGAAATTAGTATTTGTGCCACTAGAATGTCATTAACTACACCGCTTGCATCTGGGACGACCTTTTTTTGTTCTTTCGGGATGACATCCTGGAGCTCTGCCCTATTGATTCACCTCTCCAGTTGAAGCTGCGGTGGGGTCAGCAGGGGATAACGAGCTGCTGGATCCCACTTCATCCACAGGAGCTGACTGGGTAAATACGGGCTAGCTCAAGGCTGCTTGACTTAGGTTTTGGAAAATATTTGTAATCACAAGTATCTTTTTAATATCAACATTTTCTAGGCCAAGGAGCTTCAAGGGTTTCTGGAACTGTTTTAGATCTCCATTTCATTGCGTTAAGTAGGATATAAACACCAAATCAAGTGTCTTTTAGTCTTTATGTTTCCAGTGCAAGGGATATTTGTGTGATAGATATTCTTAAAGATTGTTGAAAGCAGTAGAATAATTCTGTTTTTAAAATATAACATATTCCATGCTAGAAGAGATAACACAGTGCTGTTTAATGCTGTGTAAATATTTGTATATAAATAGAATAATCCTTTTTTAAACAACTAACTCCAAGGAGAGTAGATTTCCTTTGTGCAGAGATTGTGCATGTAATAGTTTTCACCTACCAGTTTAGCAGTGCATTCATATTGAAATTTTATTTGCCTGAATTGTACCAGGGACAATGGCAGAGGAAGGTGCCAGCACTGCTTACTACACAAAAACAGCAGTTCAAACACTCACAGGTATTTTGTGAGTGATGCTTTCCCTGTCTTACCTTTCTCTTTCTAATGGGTCCCTGATTGAAATATTGTCCAGTTTTCTGAAGGACAGTTTGTGGCAGTTCACACTTCACTAAGAGGTTTCTAATGAAGTTGGAGAAGCTGTAAAGTGAGATCAAATTTCACTAAGCAAAAAAATATTATTTCACAGCTAAACTAATTTTTTAAAATAATGAAATGTCTAGATGCACTGCCCTCTAAAATGGATGCCCTTTAGATATCTAGAATTAAATAACATTTGTGTTTAATGATACTTAATTTTTATTTCCCTCTTTTTATCTAGAACGAGTGAAAGGGACACATTGCTGTACTATTTCCAGATTGCTGCATTATTCTTACAAGGTGGGAGGGTCTTTCGTGTTTCCGCTGGCAGTCCTGAAAAACCATTGTTAATGACTTAAATTAGAAATATTTTTTTCCTAAATAAATCTGTGTGGCAGAGGCACTTTGAGAGATCAGGACTCAGCTTTCTGCACGAAGCTCCCCCATGCCCAAGCAGGATAAAAGTGATTGATGTCTGAGCTGTTTGGGTTTTTTAATTCTTTTCCTACCTCTAATTTCCTCTTGCTCTCACCTTATGCTATACGAGGTGGTAACAAAACAGCTGTCCTAGGATCTAATATGAGATATTTTCTCAGCATATGGTGGGAGTCTTAACTTGGGGTGTGCCTTGAATACCAACAGCGTTTGCTGCTGCTGCGGAATAGAGGTGTTGGGATGACTGGAGGGAGATACAGTGGGGCATATCCCGACGGCAAAGTCCATTTGCTGGGATGCTTCTCCTCCTCCTAACCAAGCTGATTCCTTAAATCCATTCATTTGTTTTTATCGGTATTAAAGAACAACTGTTAGCACTGAAAATCAGGTCTGTAACATGAGCTTTGAAACAATTCACATCCTGAAGAGGAAGTGTGAGCTGGAGCTGGTAGATCAAAGCCCAGCAGTGAGAACCTGGTGAGGGGCAGAGCTGGCAGGACACGCATGGGGACACGGCTCCATCAGCTGGTTGTAAATGAAGTGAATTAGTGTTCAGTTAGAGAGTCCCAGGGCACTGCTGTGGTGTTTCTTCTCAAATCCTGGTGGCCAGCATAACAACGCGTCTGCTTGATGTATGGAAAGAGTTTACATGAATCTCTAAACAAAGCAACCATTTGGAGAGCACTTAAATGAGCAAAATAAAGAGCCTCATGTGGAACATCACTGAAAGTTCATAAGGAAGGGGTGAAAGGTTGGTGAGGAGCTGAAAGACATGACATCCAAATATTTCAGTAATATTCAAAGACCTCATTTTTTGGCCAGTTATGGGCTAGCTTTTAGTTGTCTGGAGCCCACTGTCAGGATTCCCGTGTCTCTGAGGGGCAGGAACATGTACTTGGCTGATTCTACTCATGCAGCTTGAGGGAAGGGAACAACTCCAGTGCTGCTCTTCTGGGCTTTGGTGTGAAAGTTGCTTCTTTTCTTTACAAGATTTATGTGCTGCCTTCAGATGCACACTGGTGCCTTCTTGCTGAAGTTTCTGCTTCTACAGGTGGTAGAAATCCACCTGGATTTGTTACTTTCAGTGGGGTGATGTAATTAATGTGAGCTGAGATCTAGCCCTTAAGGAATTCTCAGCGTTTTAACCTAATTTGAGTATAACTTTAAAGGCAGTCATAGATAAAGTTAAATTTTTGCTTTAGGAGTAGGGTTTTTTTGTTCGTGTTATTCTTGTAATCCACTTGGACATGAGTAAGCACAGCATAATGAATCCCAGGATGTTGATTGTTTCTGGAAAGGGATGCTGTATGTTGACTAAGAAAATACTGAATTATTAAGTAGTTTTCTAAATACGTTGCCTGTCAAAATAAAATTAATGGGATGGTAGATGCAATTGTTACAGTGAAGCTGACCTGAGATTTGTGGATGGAATAGAAATTATTTTTATGTAGAACAACAGCAAGACTGTATGAAATGTTTCTGTTCAGTAAAACCCTTGCTGAAGTTACCACTATTGGTATTCATTTGTATGGTATTGTTCTTTATCATGCACTGTGATTTTTCACCAGAAAGAACCTAAATTTTATCTTGAGCGTGATGCTGAAAAAGCTTTCTAATTTATAAAGGCAAGCCCATGAAAGACTTCTATTTCTCCTCATCTTTAAAATATACTTATTCCCATCTTTAAAATAATATACAAAAATAATATTCTATAAAAGGCAAGTGTTAGAGGCTACAGAGGATACTGGGCATGGAGCCTATGTCATAAGATACCTGGCTCTAATTAGCAAAATTAAACTCATCAGTGGCCATTCAGACTCTGGATACCTTTTAGTGCCTACTGGAATTGGCCATATATTCTGTGGTGCCTCGGGACTGTTGCTCATTTGCTCCCATTACTGCACAGTTTGCATTGTGCTCATCCTTTACCCTTAGATGGAATTGTTAACGAGGTTGCCTGGCTGGGTGCTGTGTGGTGTTTGGAGCTGCTGGTTCCACTGGGAACCCTGGCTGCCTGGCAGAGGTGCTGCTGTAAGAACAGCCAGAGATTAACCAGAATTCATTTCCTTGCAAGGCTTAAGGTGAATAAGAAATTTTTCTTTAGATCAGAGGCAAGAACTGTTTTCAGGTTCCTTTTGTACATAGGACCTGCTGCCTTCTGTGATAATTTGGGCGTTTTCATCCAACTTCTTCCTTCTGCTGGTGTCTGTGCCCTTCGTGGGGACCCTTTCTGGTTGGGGCAGGGATTTTTGGTACTCCCTTGTGATGTGCCACAGGGAGGGTCGTGTAGCTGGGAAATGGGGACACGTGGTGGCTGTTGAAGGACAGTGGGATGGGCATTGCTGCTCCTCAGGGTCCAGGCTGAGCCCACTGGAGCTTTGCATTCCAGCCCTGACCCCCCAAGGGAGATCTCACAGCTGACAGCCACCTTATTTTGAAAGCATGGCTCTCTCCCATCCCCTTGCCATGGAATGCTGCTGTTCAGGGTGCTTGGTGCACTGGTGTGATTATATCAAAGTGTGGGTATTTGGTGGTGGGGAATAGCATCTGTAAATTCTGGTTTGTTTAATGACAGAACGTTGGAAGGGCCTGACAGTGCCGTGCTGATCATTGTGTGTGTTTAATAAAAGCGGCTGTGTGGTGGCAGCTGAACATTCAAATCATATTATTAAATATGGATCTGTGCAAGCTGCTAACTGCTTTTGATCAATTCATATAAACATGATGCATCCCTTAATTGTATTAAATTTAAGTAAATTCAGCAATTAATCTTCATTTAATTAACACTGCAGTTTTGACAGCCTGACATTTAGCGCTTGTTGTAGACTCTTTTGAGCAGTCAAACCAAATGCTTGTGATTTATTTATCTATATGTTTATATATTTATTTACTTATTTTCACTACTTTTTGAAAGGACATGTCTCAGGGAAGCACCTTGTAAGGTAAAGGCTGGGTAAATCATTTGAAGTGTATGTGTAGCTAAAATACTGCCCTGACCAGCTGATCTGGCTTTGAAAGCATCGTGCTGCATTACAAGTAGACAAGAATCTTTAGTTTTATTCTTTGAAACTTCTGGTTCACAGACACTGTCTGGAAAACAAGCCTATTCCTACTGCTCAGGGAGTAAGTGCAGAGCTACAGAGCTGAAGAAAGCTTTATTAATTCCACTTCTGGTCCTTCAGTCTCATTGATTTTTGACATGGCTACTGGAAAACCACTGGCTTTTTCTTAATTCACTATTCCTTCAGCTTCTTTTTTTCTTCCTTTTTTTTTTTTTTTTTTTTTTTTTTTTTTTTTTTTTTTTTTTTTTTTTTTTTTTTTTTATGTGTGTGATCAGCTAAGGCTGAAACTCTGTGGGAAGAATTTAGTGAATATTAAAGAAACAGTAATTTAGATTACAGGGGAAAGGTAATAAATAACTGTGCTTGGTACTCATTTTAAACTTCATCTCATTTAGAGACTTTTTTCCATGTTGACAGAATTAAAATATTAATTTGGTTTTCAATGATTCTCTTTCAGCTGCACTTTATGTTTCTGCCTTAGGTTTTTTATAGATTTTGTCACTTTAAAAAATGTACCACTAAGGGCAGAGGTTTAATTATCTGATTTGCTTTTCCATTTAAACTTCCAGAATGATTTTCATCTAAAGATCCTATCTGCTGTGTATTTGATTATTGGATGTAGATCAGTCACATGGAGATACTTGTATCATCTGTCACATGTTGGAAAATGACATTCAGAAATCAGTGTCTGCTGCTCATTTGGAGTTATCCCATTTGGATGCAGTACAGCTCAGGAAAGTAAATCCATTCTGGATGCACCACTGCTCCCTGGTCATGGAACTGGAAAGGAGAGCAACTTGAGGCAGAATTAACTCCATTAGAGTTAAAAACACTTGCATAGGGTAAAGTATTTCTAGATATTAAATCTCCAGGAATAAAAGCATATGCCAAAGCTGTACTTCACTGTGATGAGACATGGATGATCTTAGGAAAGAAAGCAGGATTATCCTTCTCAAAGACCCATGGAGTCCCTCAGGAATACACTGTGTATGTAATTCCTTGTAAACTCTTCAATCCCTGCATCTGAATGATTCAAAAAAGCAAAATATGAAGCTCTTTGGTAGGGTTTTGCTGTGGTCCCTTTGGGTTTGTACAGTCACAAATAATCTCTTGCTGTGTTGAAACTGGACATGTCTCCAGCTGGTGCCACTGCTTTTAGTCTTCCCAAAAAATAAATTATTCCTTGAACACTAAGTGTGATGTAAATCTCTAAAGAAGTCTGGTCCTTCTCTGTGACAATTGGGATGTCCACACAAAGGAGATGCCCCTGCAGCATCTGCTGCAGTGTTTGCAAAGTGATGATTGATTAATTCTCTTCACATTTTGGGTTGGTTTATGCTGTTTTAATGTCCCGCAAGGCTTTTTGTTCCAGTCTAGATGGAAAATGGAACATTTCCAGTTGCATATGATGTAACAGTTGTTGTGGACCTGCATCTGATGTCAGAGGCTGGCAGAGTCTGTGGAGATGGGAAATGGGGAGGGAAGAGGTGAGGTACAGGACAATGACACCATTTTTAGCTTAATGAAACTCACTGGCTGTAAAGATCTCACCCACAGGCAGCTCTGCCCTGGAGGATTCTGTGTGCCCGGGGTGCCCAGGTTTGGCTCCTGTGTCCAATACTAATTCCACACATCATGAGAACTTCTTAATTAGGCCTGTTCCACAGGAGCACTTACTCTCCACTTATGCAATGAATTTTCTGTAAGTAAAGGTGTAGTACAATAACTGTGATGCATGATGGGCGTGTTTAGATAACCCTCCTATTATTTTAGAAAGTGCAGTACTTCAAAGAAAACTTATCCCAAGGTGTCCCTTAAACTTTCCTTTTGTATTACCCTCTGGATTACTCTCCTATCTTCTTCCTTTGATATGTTAATTCAGTCATTTTTTCTACTAGGGCTCATTGCTCCTGCTCTTTTACTTCCTTTTTTAACTGTAATTTAATTTTGTGGAGAGTTAATGCTTATCAGTCTTGTTTTACTAGTTGACAATTTCTGGGACCATTTTTCTTCTTTGAAATGAAAGTCTGTGTACTGTTCTGCCTGACTTTGTGTTTACTAATCCATGCTACTATTTTTTAACAGATTTTCCTTGTTACTGTTTGTTCTTTTTGAAACAGCAGCACTAATTTTTTTCTTGGTTTTAGTTTGAGCTGTTTGGATCTCATAATGCTTTAGCATAATTAAGACACATATATCAAAGCTGCTGACTGAAAGGTTTTTTCAGTCTCTCTTCCACACACATACTTGTCAACTTTGAAACTTTAACAAAGATTAGTCAAATTTATCCACAGTTCATGAAAACTTGACTCTTGTGGGAAACAAATGCTTAGATTTGAAGCAAACTAAGCCTCAAGCATTGGGAGCTTCTGTTTCTTGGCCAAAAGCTTCACCTGTCAGTTTTCAGGAAAGCTTGTACAGCATATGAGATCTGACTTGTTTTCCATCAGCTATACAGCAAATGGTAATGAATTAATTTACAACTCATTACTTAAGCCCTTTGAGCAATAGCTTTAAATATCTATCTGCTGTTGTCTCAGAAATTAAGCACCCAGCTCTGCCACCCGCGCACAGTCCGGATGATGCAGATTCTGCAGAGTTTGCTCACACTGAATTGTAAAAATCTAATTCTTTATCCCTTTCTTACTCAGCAGAAAGCCAATAAACCAGTTTTGTTGTTTGTGCTTCAAATTTAGCAGAAGTCATATGGTTTAGCAGGAGCTTCATTATATTTACTGATGAGTTCAGCCAGCTCTTGCAGTGGGTTTTCTCCCCTGATGGCATTGCAGAAACGTGCTGGCAGTGCAGCTGAAAATATCCCTGCTCAGTTCCTTCCCAGCACACCATGGTGCCCTTAGAATTCTGATGGTGCTGATGCACTAATATGGGAGAGCTTCAGCCACCAAGGAAGAGGAGAGGAGGGAAAGCCCAGGTTTAGTTCACTGGCATGTGGCCCTTCATGTCACTGCAATGATCTCAGTGAGGTGCTGCTATCTGGGGACTTGCAGGGTTTGTGTGGTCACAGTGGGGGCTGAAGTGGAACATGTTAAATTAGATTGAGTGGATACCAGTCCCAGTCTGTCCATCAGTTTGGAGTCACTTCCCTTGGCTCTCTGGGTTTGCTACCATGGTACTGGCATTTACCTTGTTCCCTTGTTCTTTATTATTTTACTCATTTTGATCTTTACTGTGAGGGTGGGGAGGACCTGGCACAGGGTGCCCAGAGAAGCTGGGGGGGGGGGGGCCCTGGAAATGTCCAAGGCCAGGTTGGACAGGGTTTGGAGCAACCTGGGGTAGTGGAAGGTGTCCCTGCCTGTGGCAGGAGGGTTGGAATGGGATGATCTTAAGATCCTTTCCAACTCAAACCATTCTGAAGTTCTGATTCTGTAATGCTCATGTATTTAACAATACTTTCTGGCATGTTAGAACTGTACTGTGTTTTTGCCTCCGGGCACTTGAATAGCAATTAACAGCATCAATACATAATGAGATACTCTCTATATGTTGAAAGAGAAAGTCCTTCTTTTCCGTTTATGTGTCTAGAGAACATCAAATAAAATTCAAACCTCTTGCATAGCTGTTTTTTTCCCCCACTCTTGTGCGTTGTCTTGGTGTTTGTGAATCTTGGTCTCCAGGGATTATTACTCATGCTGATGGAGTTAGGTGTCTGTGGTCCATCAGCACAGAAATTCTCCACTGAATACCTCTTTGTAAGACTGGCTCACCATCAGAAGCTAAAGCTGGACAAGCCCTGAGCTTTGGGAATATCTTCACCTTTCTGAACTGCACCTTTTTGGTTGGAGCTAGATCCAAGAGCCAGCTGTACTCAAAGGCAGGGAAAGTTTGCATCTGGAGATGGATTTCAAGTCTTATCTATGCTTGATTTTCCCCCAGCTCTGCTGTGAGCTCCCCTGTACCACTGTGCAGTTGCTCTGACAGGCAAGACAGAGATTTTGTAATTAGGAGCCTTCCATCATATGGTCCCTGCTGCGTTTCATCGCCAGCTGTCTTCCCGGGGCTGAGGAAGCTTTGCTTTTACCATGCTTCACACAGCATTAAACTGTGTAGAAAAGGCTAAATATTGTAGGCCAGATGCTGCTTTCTCTTTGCTTTTTATCAGCCTAGAGAATAATTTCACTCCTGGGATGGCACTTTGCTCCTGTGAGCTGGTGCCTGACTGCAAAAGGCTCCTGTTCCTCCTCAGTCCTCCCTGGCCCAGGGAGGACCTTTGGCAGAGCATTATTTCCACTGTGGGCTGGGCTGATTGCTTGGGATAATCTTTTCTTTTTCGTTTGGGGATATTTTGGTGGGCTTCACGCCAGTTTCATCATGAAGGCAAGCAGAATATATAGTGGTTTTTTTCCTTTTATTTTTCTCTCATGTATATATATTTTTAAGAGATCCTGGAATGGCAGTGACGTCTTACTCCTCTAGTTGTTTATCTAATGAAACCGAAGTTTCCTGCAGTATCCACAACACCAAGAGGCATTCCTTGAACTCCTCCCCATTTCCTTCTCCATTTCTGTTTGGGAGTGCTCCTTATCCTCTTTTATCCTGCGAGGGAGGAATTTTTTGAGCCTGAAATGAAGAAGCAGCCCCTAAGGGGACTTTAATACAGAGAGGTTACAACTCAGACAATAATTTGGGTCAATTTAAATGGCATGTGGGTGTGGGTTTAAATAAATAGCTTTAACCTTTAGCTTACTGATGGAACTGAAAATAGATACAGGGTTGGGCATATTGGAAGAAATGTGCCATTGCTGCCAGCATTACTTTGAATAAATAGATCTCTCTTCGGGGCTGTCAAACCAGCACCTTTGCCAGTAAGAAGCAATAAGGTATTTTTTCCTTTTCCTTTTCTATTTTTTAACCAGCAGCCAAGTCTAAAAGAAGCTCTCTCTTTTTTTTTTTTTTTTCTTTTCTTTTGGTGGTTTTGTATTCCCAGTCCTGTACTTTGCAATTTTCTTATATCGCCTAGACTTTTAATAACACTCACAGATCCTTGTGGCTGTTTAATTGCCCAGTTAAACCTGGGCTTTCCCATACCAGTTACATCCTAAAAGCAGGAATTAGTGCATGTGTTGATCTTGCTCAATGCTTGTTGTGTTTCAGCCAGGAACTCTGTGAACTGCTTTTTTCCCACCTATTTTTTGTGACTCAAGAAAGAGAGGAGAACTCATGGAATTATTTGCTTGATGGAATTATTTGCTTGGTTTAGAGGCCAAAAAGTGATGGACCTGCTCTAGCTTAATATTAGTTCTCTCTAGGCTGAGCTCTGTCACTGCTGCCCAGGTGGTAGATGTGGAGTAGGTATGAGCTCCTGTACTTTGCATCTTTAGGAGGAGAGTTGAATTATGAACAGAATTCTTCTACAAACATGAATCTGGTGAAGAAATACGAACATCATTGTTATTTTAAGCTCATACCAACATGAAAATCTCATCCTGAGTATTGTAATGTGGCAGCTACTCAGTCGTCCACAAAGGGTTGATTTAAAGTCAAAATTTGCAGGCAGTTGGTGGGAGGGGAAGAGCAAGTTGTTGCTTTATCTGCGGGGACTGAAAAACCTTTTTTGAAACTCAGATGAAACAAAGAAACCCACAAAGCAAATCTCATGGAATAATTTTGTTAATGTATCCAAGCTGATGGGTGATATTTTGGCACTAAGGAGCTGAGTTGTTTGTTGCATCCTACAGCCCTAACCCAGTCAAGCAGCTCAGTGCCCTTGTCTTCCAAGCTGGAGCTGCATTTTCTTCTCCAAGATCAGTGGCATTAACAGCAGTGCAGATCTCCCACCCTCTGTAAGGATGAAGCTCAGCAGCGTGGGAATTGCCTCGGTAAATAAGGTGCTGATAAAGAGCTACCAACTTTAGATCTTGTAAAAGCAGTGAGGTTTCTTGGAGGAGTGCAAAGCTATTTTCAGCTGCTGATTCGCTCATGTAGCATAAATGTAGGCATGATGAAATACGTAGATAATGTTTCATAGTAACCATCTGATAGCTAATAATGGCGAAGAAAAATAGAGTCGTAAGTCTGGCGTGGGCTGCAGTTTTAGTGCCATTTCCTTCTGCAGGTTGTTACTACTGGCTGTTACCTGCTGGGTAGCAGATACATAGTTACAAAGCGTGCCAAGGACAAATAAATTCATTTTCACCTTTTATGCTTGCATAGGTTGCTACCCCACTAGAAACAGGTTGCAGCCTCATGTTCTGTAAAACGTACTGCAGTGTCAGCCCTGTGTAACTGTGTCACGCCACGGAGTACCACTCTCTGTGGGAAGATGTTTTGGCATACATTTCCATAATAAAACACCTTAAATTTGCTTATGCAAAACAGATTGGGAGTGATTCATTAATGTGTGAGCAAATCTTGCAAGGAACCTCTCTCAGAAGAGCAGCACAGTTGGTCATGAGGTTGTGATTTCATATTTTGTGGGTGTGGGACGAGCTGTGGTGTTGCCGAGGCTGGGGGACAAACTGCAACAAGGACAAAAGCTCCAGAGCTGAAGTCCAGAGGGTTGGACCTCATTTCACAGTGGTGAGACCATTCAGCATCAATGGTAAGGACTGAAAGGGAGATGCTTGAGTAGGGAAATTCTTCCTTTTCAGGTTATCTGCCAGCTCTCTGGTGGATCAAGATGAGGAAGCAAACAGCCCAGGTGTTTTAGCTGTTGTGTAACTGTTTGCAAAGGCTTCTCAAACCCTTCCCTGAAGCATCTGCTTTTGCTGCTGTCTGATTCAGGTTTATGGTCTAAACAGAGCACTTGTCTGATCTGCTACAGCAAATTCCAAATTCTGAATATCATACAGAATAATCCACAAGTAAACAGTGATACTCCCTGTAAGGCATTTATCTTCCAGGCCCTGAGCATTTTTGTGGTTTTACTTGCATCCCTTTCAGACTTCTACACTGCTAATCAGTGGAGTATTTGAGGATCTGTCCTGCTGAGGAACGCTGGTCACTGTGAGCACTGAAAGCCAGTTGGTGTTACCTTCATCTGCCGTTCTTTTATGAATAGTGGTCAATGTTCTCTTCTTTTGGTAACAGCGATATTGAACGTGGCCCTACACCTGTGAGTAGCTGCAGGGAACAGTCTGCTGCCTGGGAGAGTGTGCATGGCTGTGTGTGGGCTGTGTGTGCACACAGGGTGGAGGGCAGCCTGTCTGATACCCAACATTTCCATTTTCCTGTGTGGAATATAAATGCAGGTGTCCGTGTGTGCAGCTGTAATGAGTTAGCACAAACAGCAGAAAAGGTGAATGTTGCAGAGTGCCCTCAGGGGGAGTGGTGCACCCTGCAGTGACAAAAGCTGTCCTGGCTACACCACCTGATGTGCAGGAATCAGCAGCCCCTTGCCCTCTGACACTGGGTTGGGATGGGAAGGGTGAGTCTGGGTGAGGGATGTTGGTTATTCATGTAACAATTTCTGTCAAGTAGGCACTTTCCTGTTCGTTCCTTCTGATGTTTTTTACATACCCTAATTATGGATACAGTCTTGACAAAGATGATGAAGGGCCTCAGGGGTTATAAAACAGGAGGTGAGGTTAAGAAAATTATGTTTATATTCATTAGAATAGAAGAGATTAAGAGGGGTCGTGACCGAGGTCTACAAAATCCAAAAAGTATTGTAGAAAAAAATGATGCCACCAGAATATTTAAGAGAGAAGCTGTGAAGACAGGGGTAAGTGGAGAGCAGCTGGCATTTTGATTGGAGTTGGTTGTGGGACATTTTTTCAAGGGTGTTGCTCTTGGTGAGGAAAATTACCTTGTGCTGATCAGTGGGCTATAGGAGGAAAACTTAGGACACAGATATGTTGTTAGCCAGAACTATAGGATACATCATGTAGCTTCTTTTTGGAATGTCTGAGTGGGTTGGGTTTGGGCAGAGAGTAAAGGATTAACAAATGGATTAAGAGAGTAATGGATTAACCTTTTGAGCTTGTTTGGAGTAATGAGCTGGGGTGCCAAATGCTGTAAGAGGGAAAGTCCCACATTTTCATATTGAAAATGCTTTGTGCAAACTTGTTAACTAAAGTAGTGCTGTAGAATAGAGGCTTTTAGGGGCTCTATGCACAAAGATAATTCTGGGGGAGTAGCACAGCAAAGAAAGCTTTTCAGTAATGTGTAGTGGTACTAACCTGACAAACCAAAGATGTGCAGCCACATAGGCTGAAGTCAGAAGGACATAGAGGCAAAATCAGTTACAGCTGTAAAAGGTTATGAAATGACTTACAAATGCACTGGAAGTCAGAGGAATGCAGAAGTCCATCAGAAAGAAAGGAAAGCAAATAAACAGACTAGAAGAGAAGACAAAAATACAAAATGCCATTATTTTGCACTGCTCTTCACAGAAAGGTTAATAACTGTGTCAGGTCTCTAACAGTGTTGCCTGTAAAAGGGGTTATGAGCAAAGGCAAGAACAAGATAAGGAGTATTTAGGTAACTGTGATATATTTGGGTCAGTGTGGCCTTATGAAATGTACCCACTGAATTATTTACAACTCTCAGAAGCTTATGGAGAACAGGGCAATTGTCAGGATTCTGGAGGAAGGCAAACATTGTACCTGTCATCACAGAGGACACTACAAGAGAGTCAGAGATTTGTAAATATCCAAGAAGATACAGAGCAAATTACATACCTGTGAGCAGCACGTAGTAACTGACATGCTTTAAGCCCAAACTAATCTGATTTCTTTTTCTAACTGTGTGACTAATACCCAAGAGAGGAGGAAAGCAAAAGCACTTTGTAGCCAGGAGTGTGATGCTCACATGAGCACCATGTTCTCATACCTGAGAGGAAGCTCAGACTTGTGACTGCCAAAGTTCTTGATCAGTGGATCACTACATCTCTTTTAGCAGAGTTTCATGTGCCCAGATAGCAAGGATTTCACTGCACAACAATTACCACTGGCTATACACCTGGCTTTAACAAAATCGTAAAGGCAGTTTATTGGTGTTTAATTCAGATATTATTGGACATTTAACCATGGGGTGTGAGAAGTATCTGCCTTAATAATTTTGATCAGTTGTTTGAATGATGGATCAGAAAGTACATTTCCCAAGTGAAGGTGAGCCCCAAGCATTAAAAATGAAACCCAGTTGCACTTACAGAATTGTTGTGTAGGGACCTGTGCTTCAGGTGAGCTCAGGGGATGTGCTGTGGACCCTGAACTGAGGGGTGGCTGCTGTGACATGGTGTTCCCTAAGGATGTGGACAACTTTGGAGGGAAACAACAAACCAGGTCTGGTACCTCTGCCATTAGTCTGGGGTCTGTTGTACTGAGAAAATGCTGCAGCTTTACTGAGGGGAAGTCATGGGGAAGGAGCAGAGAGTGCTGGCTCATTCAGGACTATTTCAGAGCAGCTGCTTATGGCCTCTTGTTACCAGACTGAAAGCAGGTAGAGAGCTGCCTTGATAACAGAACCAAAATTTCACAGTCTCTGTGATGTGGAGTAATTTATGCACTGGTAAATCCAGTTACAGTCCTGATTTAGAAGAACACTGAAGCATCTGCTTAACTTTTTGTCTGACAGGTTTTAACAGGTGCTGAAAGCTCTTCCCTGAGTGAATTGCTTTTCTGAATCGAGACCCAATCAAGCATATGCTTGTGTTAGGAAAAGGAGATATACAGTGCATAAGTTCTCTGAAGGGGAGGAGGAATATACATTAGGATATTTTTAAATGTCTATTTTTGTAAATGCTTCCTCTCAATGGAAATTGCATAGGCTGCAGTACCATCCTCTTTGCTCTCTCTCCAGCATCCCTTTCCCCAGTGTATTTACTAAGAAAGAGCTTTGCCTTGGGCCATAACCTGTATTGCAGAGGAATATCACATATGAAAACTTACCTAACATCCTGCAGGAATGTGATGGGTGGGTGGAGGATGGGGAGCTAGAGGTGAGCCTTTAAAAAGTTTTCCTAAAGATAATTCTTTTTAAACACTCCTCAGGCTCTTCCATAAAGATTGCAGAGTAGGCATTCCAGCAGCTTAGACAAGCCCTGGATTTATGCTCTGTAATAAATGTATCCATAGGGTGCTGCGTTGTTGTAATGATAGCACATGACAGTAAAATTAGGAGAATTAATAATGACCCAGCTGGAATAATTTAGCACTGTGATAAGTAAACTCTAACCTAATACTTAGCATACTGGCAGAACTATTTACAAAGCACATTGAATGCAGGAGTCTGAAGGGAATCTTCTATAGAAAACAAAGTGAAACCCTAATCACAAACAAATGCCATAGCATGTCATTAAGAGGATTAAGTGGCTTGAAATTGATGTCTAAGGCATTTTGGTTGATTGTTGCTAAAAATACCACATGCTTGACAATTATCTTCTGTTTCCCATCCTCTCTCTGCTAGTTGTCTGTCATGCAGCATTATCCTTGTTTACCACCCCTGCCTCACACCAGGTCTTTATCTGTGAGGTTTGCAGCTTCATGCCAGGGCTGATCTGGAATTCACAGCCTGATGTGTTGGCACTGGTTGGTGCCAAACCATTAATACCTTGATAATAGCAAGGGAGAGGCCAGGTTCAGCAAACACTGGGCTGGAACCAAAATGGAACAGCAGAAAACTTCTGGAGGTAGCTTTTTAAATAAAAATGCTTGGGTTTTAGTTTGAAATATTGTATTTTCCCTAATAAATACTTTTAACATTGGAGTTAACAAAGTTCTTAAAAACATTAAATTTAAGTGAAGCATTTTACAAATAAATTAGTTTTATATGGACTTGAACTGATAATAGCTTTCTGAATAATGAATATTTCTGAAACTTTGACCTTTGGTCTAAGTAACAAATTTTTAAAGGTAGAAAAGATTTCTTACTCTGCCCTGCTTGGTGATTCTCATTGGGCTGTGCTTTGCTGAGAGGAAGAAGCTGCAGATGTATTTAGGCAAGTCAGATATTTCTGAGGGAAAGCCTGGAAAGTAGCATCGTTGTGTGTGAGTGAATGTCACCATATGGATCCTTTCGGATCTGCTCAGGCTGTCAGTGAAGGAAGTGTTGCACCAAACTCCCAGAGACACGACAGGAGCCATGGTTGCTTCCATGACTGTTTAATGTGTGTAAGCTGACTGCAGCCCTGAGCAGAGCAGGCAGCAGGGAAAGCTCCAGCTAGGATTTAAATCCCAGAATTAGTGGGGAGCCTTGCACTCTGTGGCAGTGGGAATTGTGCACGTGGAGCCTGAGGGTAGGAGCCTTCACCTGCATCACCTCCAGCCTGCAGCATCCTGCCCTGCAACCCTGGGATATCCTGGATGGGGGCATGGAACAGCTCCAGCTCCAACCTGGTTTAACTTTCTCACTTGAAATACCACCCCTTGTCGTTCTGGGGACATTGAATTACCTTGTCAAAAACGGTGTCTTCAGCATCACAGGTTGGTTGTGAGTGTGAGCAGATTCTTCTGGCTTTTCCACTTTGGTGTCTTGTAGCCAAGCAGTGCTGGGTTATACTGAGCTGTGCTGCTTTTGTCATCAGAGGAAATTGGCACTGAGAGATCCGGGGATGTCTGCCCTGCTGGCAAGAGGATCAATGTCCTGCACAGTTTGAGAAAAGGCAGAAGTCTTGTAGTGTCAAAGCTACACAGGGACAAAGAAACCAGAAGTATTCAGTTAGAAGTTTTGAGGTTTGTTTTTTCTTTCACCTTTATCAGTTTTATAATAATAACAATAATAATAACAACAACAACAATACTAATAAAAATAACTGCATGTCCCGAATCCAGCTGTGTGAGATGGCAGTGTGAGATGCTGATATTTAAAGCCAGATTACTGTCCTCCCAAGACTGAGGTTCAGACATTCCATGTTTCTGGGCTGCAGGCAGCAGCAGAGTAGTTGCAGGAAAAAAAACCAATAAGGACAGCAAAGTTTTAAACTGTGGTTCAACCCATTCCTTCTCACTTAAGATGAGATGCCACATCCACTGACCTGCTGCCTCTCTTTTGTGGATGCTTCTGTCCTTCCTTGGCAATGTAATTACAGCATGGTTGGAAGTTCAGACTGTAATCTGGATGTAATCATCCTGTTTTGAGGATGCCTGAATAAATAAATATTGATTGAAATCCTAGTTACTGTCTCCATGAGCGCTGCCTCAGGGCTGGCTCTTCAGTTTACCTTGTGCACTCCACAGTCAAAGAGGTTTTTACCCAGGCTGGAGGGAAAAGGAAGGTGACAGAAATCCATCCTGTCTCCTGCTGATGGCCATGGTGCTGCAGCTCTTTAGTGATCCTGTACCTGCTGGGAAAGTCACGTATTTAAGGAACAGAAGCTGGAAGGGAAGGTGTCTGCTTGGTGAAAGACATTGCCAAATGGAATGAGGATTTGTGTCTAGACAGCAATCAAAATGAGCCTTTCATCCTACATCAAGGTAATATACAAATTGTTCTGTAAGCATTAGTAAGTTAATTGTATTACTTCGAGGATGCATGCATAAATAAGCATTGACTATATTTGCTATCTTGCAAATGGAAATGAAGCTAAAATATGAGCAAAGGTGGAGACTCCTCACTACTTAAGCCTCCTGTCATGGCTGTGAGCTGGATTGTTTTGAGTCACTGTTTCCCTTTACAATTGATTTAACCAAGTGTAATCCTACATTCACTGAGCATTTAGATGACCAAGTGAGATGCAATCTTCATATATTATTAAGATCCATGGAAGTCCCTGACACTGCACAAAGGATTTTGACTGCAGAGCAGTAAAGGAGCTTGCTCTGAGTCAGAACTGGCATCTTTATAAAGGAAAAAATAATTCTTTGGAAAAAACTGTATGTAACAGACTATAAATGTAAGAAATGTAGTTGTGTATCAGAGCAATCCATTAAACACACACAACCTGCTGAGAGATGCTACAGTATCACTCACTCCTCTGTAAGTCAGTACATAAACTCGTTTTTAATTTTTTGGCAGACTTATGAAGCCAATTATCCTACTAATAAATATTCAGCTTTAATGGGCAAGTAAATAATTAATGTTATTGCCTTTGTAAATTTAGCTTTTCAGTTATAAATTAACATAATTAAAATAGTAATGTTTCAGTACGCATTTTGCCAGCCAAAATCTAAATCAAGCAATTAAACTGTAGGTTTTTCACATCAAATGAGTTGAGTTTATAATGATACAAACTGTGGGCATAAATTTGCTTTTCATGGTCAGATTCATTACAGAAACATGAAGAAAAAATATTCTGCAGTAGATGTAACCAAGTATATTATTTGAAAAACCATTAATATATAGTTTAACTACTTTTTGTTGTCCTTTCACAGTGAAATGGGAAGGGGAAAGCACATTTCCCATGAGTCTCTGGCACTGCTGTAACTGCCTGTGTATAATTGTAATGGCCACTGTACAGTGGCTGTCAGTGCATAGTGGCTGTCACATCTCTTTGGATTGATTGGGAAAAACCACAATGCACAGTATGGATCTGAAATGGAAAAAAATTACTTCGTAGTTATTAACTTAAAAAACTCCAGTCTGAGTTACACAGACTGAAAATTTGATCATATTCTACTCTTACTGTTTTATATTTTTTGTGATGAGCACGTGCTATCCTCCCATGCCAGCATTCCAGCTTAGGGAGCAATCAGAGCAGTAAAGCTTTCCTTGATAAGAGGAGAGGAGTTAAGAGGAACATGCAACTATTTGTACTCTGAATGCAGCTCAGAGCTGGTGAATTTCAGTACTTGATCCCCAGGAGCAGAGTGTGTGGCTGTAACTTCAGGTTGGCTCAAGGGTTCGGGAGGTTGCATCAAAATTTCTGAATTTTCTTTTGAGAGGCATTTAAGGGGTGTCTGAAACTATATGGCTTCTTAAAATTAGAAGCTTCAGGGACATCAAACTGTAGGAACTTGAGCCTTTCTCTGTTTTTTTTTTTTATTTTTTAAACTGAGGATGTCACAAGAGCATTTCAGTTTGTATGACTGGTGTCAGTTTGTGACTCTTAAAAAGACTACATTTTGTTAGAAATGGGGAAACTCAGAAGTGACTCTGACATTCATCTATGGACAAGGACACACACAGATGAAAAGTTGAAGTCTGAAAATTTGGTCAGAGAAGTCCTGAAATCTTGTACTGGGAACCCAGAGCTATAGACATTTCTGGTCTTGCAGCCTTCACAGATTATAATTTATCATGGGCCAAGCAGTCTATTTATAGCTCCTCAAAATGTTTCTAAGAGCAGCATTTTGCAAACTACCCAAGGTTTGCAGATTTGTAATGGGAAGAGTTCCTCGATGCACAGGCTTGCCCACATCCAAACCTGCTCGTGGACATTTCTACAGGCTGGGATTTCATAGTCCTTTCATGTCCCAGAACCCAGTGGGCAAATTTATCCCTGGCAAAGGCCCACTGAAGTCACACCAAAGATAAATTCAAGTCAATGAATTTTATTTTGGTGGTGTTCAAACTGTTTGCAGTGCTATGCAGATAGATGGCTTTAGGCTTTTTTTGCAGTATTCAGTTGTTTAAGCTTTAGTGGACTAAAATTAAAAAAATAAAAATTACCTTTGAGCTTGATTTGTGCTAATTAGCTTAAATACATGCAGAACTACAATATGGTTTTGACAGCAATATTATCTGGAGTTCTAAAAGCACTTTAAAAAGAAGAAAAGCACGCTAAACTCTCACACATGGTATCTGTGGGTTCATATTTCCAAAGAGATTTTAATTGGACACAATTATGTGCTGGTGTGATGGAGTGTGGGAGGGAGAGCAGGGTTACAAGCACCTGATGGCACAGGCAGTTCTCCTGTAAGCACTGCTAATTCTGTGTGTCAGTGTGCACCTGGAGGAAACACTAATTTTTATCAGTGAAAAGGCCAATTTCTCTCTCAAATGCTGCCCTGTTAGAAAGAGTTTTAATCTGTATTTAATTACTGTGCTTTAGCCGTGTCTAGATTTAGATGGGGTTGAGGTTCCCTGTATGGTTTCTTTGCCAGTGGTGGCTAAATGAGTCTTGTATAATAATAAATAATGCCAAGCCTTACCTGGGTTTTATACCATATTTCTGGCTGGAGTCTGGCCCTGGAGTCAGCAGCCTTGAGCTGTGTCTGACAAGAATCCAGCCTGTTCTGTAACCTGGGTATTCTGAATTCTCCCTGATGTTCGATGGTCCCCTTTCAGCTGTTTTGGTTTTCAGCACAAATCAAAGATTGCTCTGAGGCTCCTGAGGGCTGAAGGCAGTTCAGGCACTGCAGTTCAGGCTGGCTCTGCTGGGTGCTGTATTTCTGCTCCATTCTTTAGGATTTACAGCACTTTAAGGCAGTGTTTCCCACAGAAGCACCGTGACACTGCCTTATTTTATGGGTGAGTTAGAGTACTTCAGGTATTTGCTGACTTTGGCTAAGCCCAGCAAACCCCTCTCTGAGAGCAGCAGCAGGAGGGGTTTGCATGGGTAAACTCGAGATCTCTCCCCTGTGGAGGCTCAAGAGGGGTGTGTGTGTGTCTGGAAAGGGGAGAGAACATTCAGGGAGCTGTGATTTGCAATTTTGCTGCACTGTGGCTGTGAAAGGCCAGCTTCTGGGGCTTGCAAGTGCTGCTCTTTCATTGTGGTCCTTTTCAACTTGCATCAGCTTCCTCCAAACTCCTGACAGTTTTCCTAAAAAGCTTCAGCATCCTTTCACAGCCCCAGGTCTGCTCTGGCCTCTTCTTGGCTCCCCAGTCAGCTGCTCACCCTTTTCTCATCCCTGATGCTGTGCCAGATCACCCTGTGCCCTCTCCTGTGTCCTCCTGCTCTGTCCTTTCTGCTGAAATTAAAGCATTTAAAGGCTTTAGGGCTTTACCAAGCTTCTGTGCTGGTTACCAGCTCAAGTTTAGTTTATTTTTCTTCAGTTACACAATCCACATAGCAAAAAGGAGGTTTTGGAAGTCAGGTTGGTGTCATTGAATTTGATACTCTCCAGGCTAACGGATCTCTGCACTGAGGGGCCTTTCTGTGTCATTCATGGGCTTTGTTGACTCCTGCCTTCCTTGGGGTTGTAGGAGCTTCAGCAGTGGGTGGGACTTTGTAAACAATACATTTATCCAAACTTTTCAAAGTTTGCAAAATGACCAAACCCAGTTGTTTTTCCTAATACAACTAAATTCGGGTTAGAAGTGGCAGTAACATAAAAATCTCTGAGCAGTGACAGATAGGACACCTAAGGCAGTTGTTCCTTCTGACCAGTCATAAAGCTCACTGATTCCAGCAAGAGTAGAGTGCAGCCAGTGCCAGAAAGGTTGGGAAGTTTTATCTGAAGTGTTCCAAAGAAAATGTCCCTGAACTAATCCAAATTAAATTAAAAAAAAAAAAAAAAGGGGGGGGGGGGGGGAAGCAAAAGCACATCTGAAGAAGATACAGAGAAGTCAGTTTTGGGTAGCAAAATAGAAATGCTCTGAGTTCAAATGAGATTAAAGTTAATAGTGGTCAAGTTAATACCTTTGATAGAGAAGTACAGTATGTTTATAAAAAGCTTATGCTCTAATGTCCTGATCCTGTAATAGGATCCACTTATGTCCTATCAGCTGTGGTAAAGAGATGGAAAGGTATTGGAACCTTCTAGTAATAAACAGCATTCTTCAACCTAGAGTGTACTTGAATTGCATCATATAGAAAATACACCCCAGAATAGTCGCAGTGCATGGGCAGAAGTTTATGTTGGGATGGATCATAAAATGGTTTTTTTTCTCTGGTTAGCGTGATTTATTCTGTGCTGTTGCACATGTTGATAAATTTTGTTTCCCTTGGGTCAGCTGAGGTTTTCACAGCACATCCCACCCCTGCAGTGCTGTGGTTGCAGAGTGGAGCCTTCACCCTGGGAACACCCTGGCTGAGGTGTGTGGATCTGTGAGCCACAGGAGGCAAAAGAGATAATCTGTCCCAGCTTTTGCAGAACATCTGTCCCTGGCTCAGTGTGAAAGGGATGAAGAGGATGAAGGAAAAGAAAGGCACTGACTTTGCCTTACTGATGAGTTAAGGAATCTGCCATCCTAAATCTGGAAATAAAGTTTTTTAGTGAGCTGGGAAACAAGTTACTGTTGATGCTGTGCACATGGGGCTGGAGAAACTTGTTTCAAATCTGTGATGGAGAGATCAGACAGAACCTTTAACTGTGAAAGTGGGACATTTAGCTTAACTGTGACACTAAGACGAGTGACAGGATTGTTTCCTTGTTAGATTCCCATTTTAAGTTAGAGTAACTGAAAATCCACTTAGATGCTGTTCCATCAGCAGAGGTTGTATCACACAGCTGCCTCTGGTACAAACCTGTCAGCTCTTGTTGGGAGAACTGGGTTCATTTCATTACTCCATTATTTTGATGATCTGTCCAGTTAAGAGGAAGCTGGTTGCCACTCAGCACTGAAGTGTGTTCAGCATTGCTTTTCCCCCCCAACAAATGGGCTTCCAAGCCTTTGAAAGCATTATTTGACAAGGACATATGCACTGCAGTAGCTTCATTGCTTTCCACTGAACTGGCAGAAGAAACAATAATCTCCTGAAAGAGCTTCAGTACAAGGGCAGATGTAAATGTCTGAGTCTAAGGAGCCCAAGAGATCTTATTTTATAGTCTAAGCAGACTGTAATAGTAGGAGTAATAATAATAAAAACACTTAATAGTGTAATGCAGCGTTGGCAGCTGGAGAGTTAGACAGTGGCCTACAACTTAATGCTTTTGAACTTGAGAAGCAGCTTTGGTTAAATTCAAATGCTTGCTGAAGAAAGGAGTTTATATCATTTCAAATTGGAAGTATTTCCATGACATGTCTTGGGTTCATTTTCAGAAAGAATTTATGTGCAACAGCAGCAAAACCTATGCAGTGTCATAGCATTTTCTAAACTAGCAAGATATTAATTACACTCTTGAACTTCATAATCTAACATTGATGCTATTATGATGGGAATAGTTCCTTCATCAAGAATGATTAACCACTTATTTCCTTTTTCTTGGATACCATAAGTTTGTACTTGGATAATAAAAATCAATGCTGATCTTTAGCAGCATCACAGTATTCTATTGTATTAATCTCAGCCAACATATTCTTTTATTATTTCCTCCATTCTTTGAGTTCATTTCCCATCACACCACCAGCCCCCACCAAATTTCTAATGGTGGGTGTTATCTCTTGAACTGCAGCTCTTCTATTTCACTATTTGTTTTGTTGGCAGGGAAGGGAGGAAAAAAAAAAAAAGCCTGAAAACAGCTGAGTGCCAATAGTGCTGATGACTTCTGTTTTATTTATGTTTTGCACTGAGCCATGGTGAATGATAAAGTATGTCTAGGACAGGGCTGTGGGCAACACTCTGAGTGTTACAGTTGGAAAGGTGCCAGAGTTGCATTGCTACCGATTTTTTACCATTAGCCTTCTGGAAGGAGGGATCCGAAGTCTCATTTTATTCCCTTCTTCACTTGTGTCACCTTTCCAGTAAATGAATGTGAGATCTTTACCAGAGATGGAGTTGATGGGGTGAGCTGTTGATCCCACAGCTTCTCCCAGGACTGGAGCTGTGAGGAGTCAGGAGCATCCTTTGGGATAATGGAGCTGGAGCCTGTGCTGGGGTTGTGCTGATGCTGTCCTGGAGCTCAGCAGGAAACACTGAGCTTGATCCCAAGGAAATGGCAAAAAGCAGCTTCGTTCCCTGCTCAGCTGTGTGGGGACTCGTGTCCGAGGCTGTAATTAGAAGATACACCTGCTAATGAATTGGTGTAATCCCTGCTGTGTTCAGAGTCTGCTGGGGGATCTCTTTTCCTGCCTTGCAGAGGCGAGTGACCTTGCTAAATACTTAGCTGTAAAAATATGTTTTCCCTTGCCTGTTTCACAGCCTTTCTTCTGGCTCTGCCAGTGGAATTCTTCTTTATTAATTGAAAATATTTACCCAAGTTTAGTTTTAGGGACAGAGGGAAGTTAGAATAATATACATGAACGTGTTCCATATGTGTCATACACATCTACATGAATGCACACACACATGGAATTTTGATTTCTTAATGGCCACACTAGCAATAAAAATAAAAGAAGTGTAATATTTAAGCAAAGAGGTATGTTTTCAATTATTTTTCAGTCACCAGCCACTTTAAATATTTAATCTTTTCTACACCCAACTAACTCATTCAATTGCAGTTAGGTAGATTGTAATTAATTTTTGATGAGACAAACTAATACTAATTTGAATATTTACTATACTGTAATATTTGCTTGCAGGTGTGTTGTTTAGCTTCTAGTTACCTCTTTTTTGCCCTTGCTGAAGTTGCAACTGCTCATCAGTGTTGCCACAAGGCTGAAGCTGCTCGTTAAGCTGTCTGACACACAAATGTAAGGATGAGTGTGCTGGCTCAGAGGAGGGTCCAGCCAGCTCCTGTCCTCACCCCAACAGGGATCAACAGTTGATACCTAAAGACAAGGATTGAGAACAGGGCAGAGGTACAGGAAGGCTTCCTGAGAGAGTCTCCCAGACTTCATTGATTTGTGGCCTGGAAACATCCCAAGATAGAAATGGTGTCTTCAGATTTAATATTTGATCTTATTTGTTACGTCTAAAGTATATAGTTATTTTGTATAATTCATGCTTTCCATCAGCAAAGGACTGAGACTCCTCCAAGGGAAATACTCTCTTTTTACTGGAAAAATGTCTTGTCTGCCTTTTCTGATTAATGAGAACATCCATATGCTGGCTTTTTTGAGTGGAAGACGGATCTGATACCACTTAACTGTGTTAACTGAATGTAAAAATCTGAAGTGGTGGGATAATGAAAGTAATTTGCAGATTGTTGGCGTGTTCCCTCTGATCAAAGACGAGTGGGGGAGCACAGCAACTTCGAAACAACCCAGCAAAACTGTGGGATTTCTAGGATATGGGGCATTTTTGCAAGTTCAGGCTTGGTTTTGTTTCAGGTAGGAACAGTGCCAGCTCCTGTAGCAGATGCAGGCTGATAATGGATGATTTTTGTGCCAGGGATCATATGGATTAGGGGTGAAAGGGGTCTTAAAGACTGTCCAGTCCCAGCCATGGGCAGGGACACCTTCCACTATCCCAGGTGGCTCAGAGCCCTGTCCAGCCTGGCCTTGGACACTTCCAGGGATCCAGGGGCAGCCCCAGCTTCTTTGGGCACCCTGTTCTCACTCTGTAGCTGTGGGATGCTCCTGAGGCACTGGGCTTGGCAAGAGCTGCCCAAAGCCAAGGAGGTCCAAAGAGCATCTTGGCAGCTCTGTGATGGCTCTCCAGGGTCTGTGACTGTGAGAGGGAAACCAGCTGGACACTGACCATCCAGTCAGGAGTGACCTTCTGAATGTGAAGGGGTTTTTCTGCAAAACTCTGCAAGTTTGGGCAACAGAAATGGCATAGATTCTTCTTTTAAAATTTTTTTTTCTTCCTTTTTCCCTTTTATGATTCTGAGCCAACACAAATTCTAGCTTGGGAGGGTTTCTCTGCATTTATCTTTTGTAGCCTTTTACTTTATTGCTTACCAGGATGGTCCCTGGCCTGGTTCCCTTCCTCTGTATTGTGTGATGCACAGCAGCAGAGGGTGGAGGAAGCACATTGCCTTCAGGCTGGAGCATCTACACTTTGCTGCTCGCTGGAAACCTGGCCACTAATTTAATTTTGTTACGTTGTCCCATCTCTGCTGTATCATGAGAGATGGGAATTGTGCACACTCACTGCATTTTGTCATGAACAAAGTTTTCACCTCCATGTCCACCCCTCCTGTAACTTCTCCTCCTTCACATTGCTGCATATTCATTGGCAAACTGTATTAAACAGGAACTTTCACAACCCCACCTTTCCCAGCCTGAGCCCAGGCCCCTGCACTCAGGCTTCAGAGATGATCTGGTCCTGCTGCTGTTACTTGCACTACTCAGCTGATGCCGTGGTTAATGCACAAAAATGTAGCTCTGATTTTCTGTAGTGACTATTCTGTGTTACAATTTATGAGTAGAAATGAAAAAGTAATTGTAGCTGTGGTCTCCAGAGATAAAATCCCTTAAAAGCAGCAGAATTAGGTATTTGCTGCTGCCTGCAGATCAAACTAGTGCAGCATCAGCCATTCCTATGGCCATAAGTCACTCAGCAGCCATTTCACTTGGCAGTCTGATTTTTCATGGTTGGCCTGGAAGAGGACAGGAGCTGTGAAGGTCCACTTTTGTCCTTCATGTTTGAGTTCAAGAGAGGCTGAAAATGTGTACAGTCACAGGGCTGAGGTCTGCCACCCTGACTCCTGTTGTGGGTGTCTCACAAGGTGTTGTGGAGCCTTTAGGGGTGTATGTAACACATGAGGTTCAGTAAAGTAATTAGGGCTAAATAAAGTGAATTTATTTGATTGTTCTGATCTGTGTGACTATGCATCTGTGTGGACTTTCAGCAAAAAAAGAAAAAACCCAGTGTGAACATTTGTGTGTGTATCTATATCTATATCTATAAAAAAGGCACTATGATATTAGCTTCCAGTATGCACAGTTTCATGTGCTGGTTACTGAAATCTTCCTTCTTGCAAACCCAAAACCTAATCTGTTTTCCAGATAGGTGTAACCTGTTCATAGGCTCAGGGTTTCTTATGAAGATGTAATGGGATTTTGTGGTACTTTGAGCCACCACAGGCTTTCTCCTCTGAGGGAAATCTCTTGTATGTCTCAGGGTTTTTTTTCCCTTTGCTTTTTTTTTTGCATTCCTAGGCAAAGTTAGAGTATATTCATGGCTGCTGAGGCAATCTTAGAGAAGCATCTCTGGGTGTGGTTGAAGGACATAAGCCATGGACATATCTGATGTAGATATATCAGATCCTGCTCTTTCCTCAGCCCTCACCTGCTTTGTGCTGCTGTGCCCAGTTTTGCTTCACAGGCTGTGTTATCTGGGTGGGGGAAGAATGATCCTTTGAGTGTTTCCCATCTACCAGGGGTTAGGGATGAGCATTTGAAGTTCTCAGTGCTGCTCTGAGGTCTCTGCTTGCTGGCAGTGCTGCTGCTGGTGGCCACCTCCATCGCTGTCTCTCACCTGGTGTCTGCAGTGAGGCCCCACATCCCTGCCCAGTGCCAGGGTCTGACCTCTTGGAAGCTCTGAGCACATCCAGCTGTGATAGTGAGCTAGAGAACGTGGTGATGCTGAGCCCACTGCTCCCAGAAAACACCAGGACATCTCTGAGAATTGTGTTGGAGGCAGAACTTTGGGAACTGCTGCATGTTGGGCTGGCAGTCATGGCTTCCCATCTGCTGTGAGCTCCTAAGCTTTGAATTTCTTGAGTAAGAGCCATTTTAACGTGCAGAGTGTTAAGACTGAGGTGAGGTCTCTGCTTTTAATATGAAAGTCCTGTTATTCTTCAGAAATGCCATAATGAACTAAAATATTCCCTATGGAGAAGTGCATTACTTACTTTTGTATTACGATATTGGACTGGAATAAAAAGCAGCCAGGCTGTCATTCATTTCCTGGTCTAGGGACACTATAAAAGTACTGTAAAGCAAGAATAGCTTTGCACCACAGTTCTTAAATTCAGTGATTGCCCTCTGAAGGTGCCATACATGATGGATTGTCACAGACTGTGTTCTGCCTTGACATTTCATTCCTATCCAATGTTGCCTTGTGTTCTGCTCTGAATCTGCCAAACAACTGACCCTAGAATTTAATGCCACACCTTCTTCTCTTTTCTTTTTCTGAGCAGCATCTTCTGCAGCTGAGGCTCTGAAATACTGGAGGACACTGCATCTTCCTCAGGGACACGGGCAAGGGAGAGCTGGAGCCTCTGGGGGGCTCGGGAAGGAATTGTGGTTGGTGGTCGCCTGAGGAACTTACCTTCACCCCAATGTTGCTCTGAAACAAGTCGTGTCCAACAGTCAGGTTTGGTAAGGTATGTATTTTTATCCCTGCTCTTGTATTTTTGCTCTTTTCTGAATGTCTACATAGGGGGAAAACAGAACATTAGCAGCCTTTGGGTTTATTGCTGTATTCATGCCATGCTAATACTGTGTCTGTAAATCAGCTTTGCTCTCCGTGAATTTAGAAAGCATTTACCAGGAGTGAAGTGTTTTTATTGTCTTGGGCTTGAGGGGGTGTCTGTTTATGTGAAGTTCTTTATTGAACAAAATGCTCTCTCCTGGTTGTGTGTTGCTGGTGCTGATGGATACTTGGTGATAGGAATCCATGTTTTAAAAATCCCACTTGTTGTGTTTCAGTAATGACTGCAGTTCTGAGGGACAGAAATGAAAAAAACCCAAGGAAATGAATTTGTAATTCAGCCCTGTGCTTTGCTTTGTGCTTTGTATACTCTCACTGTTTGCAAAGGATGGAAATACTATTACCAGTTTCCTATATGATCATATTCCCCCTTTGTTGTGTAGCACTTAAAATTTTTGCCTGTGTGGGTGTTCTCATACCCACACTAGCGTTGCCTTGGCTGTGCTGGAACTGTAGCAAGGCAATATGTAACCATTTTCTAACAAGAAACTGAAGGCCAGGACATGTTATTGATGAAGATTGTCCTGTAAGAGATTTTAGGATAATACGGTCTCCGATTCTATGGCTTCTTTTACCTAGATCAAGTTATTTCTGTGAAGGCAC
Source organism: Chaetops frenatus (assembly GCA_013400775.1). NCBI lineage: Eukaryota > Metazoa > Chordata > Aves > Passeriformes > Picathartidae > Chaetops > Chaetops frenatus. Next base: position 448,913 of record VZTR01014594.1, read on the forward strand.
AGTTTTCTGATTTAAAAAGGAACCAAAAAAACCAAAAAGCCAAATTTAAAGCAATGGTTCCCAGATTTCAATAGAATGGTATCAGATGATATTATCCTTTTTCATTTAGCACATGGGTATTGACTTCCTTTATATGACTGAACCAGTGTTATAATCTTGTTGAGAAAAGTACAGCAGCAATATAACACCTGAGCTTGGTGTCAGTGGAGGAGCAGGGAAAAAGAAGTCAAGACTTTCTTAAAAACCTCTAAAATAAACCATGATGCATCCAGGTGAGTGTACATTAGTTCTCCTGCTTTTGATCTGGTTGCACTTGTCATGTTAGCTCTGGAAACTGTGGGCTCAAACTCTTATGCTCCAGCAGAGCTCTGCCAGTGTCTAGCAATTGCAGGGAAAAGTTGGTTGGAATAGCTTAAATTGGGTGCTTAACTTTTAAATGTTGAGGGTCAAGAAAGGTCTGTTCCAACCACAGCATGTGCTGTTAATTTGTACAGGAATTTCAAGAAAACAGCACGGTTTCCAGGGCGAAGTTCCCATCATTACAGCACAGCACAGCTCTGCTTGTCTGTCTGCTCTGGTTTCTGGAAGAAGAGCTTGTTAAACATTGCTCCTGCCTTTATTATCCTCTTCACTTCTGTTTATTTCCAAGCTATTGCTCTTGTGATTGTAACACTTAAAAGGGAAGGTTGTAGGAGAGGTATTTCATAATCAAGAGAGCTTCTTGACTCTCACAGGGAAAAATTTGGCATTCGTAGAATGTAGAAATCACAGCAGTTTTGTTCATTCCTTGTTTGGGTTTGAGATTTTTGAGTTGAAACATGTAAATCTTCCATGCAATGAGGGTGTGAGTTTTGCTGGGTACCCTGGGGGTCCCAGGGTGTGTGAGGATCTGCTCCAGAGATGTTGGTTTCTGGTGTGACTGGTGCTGCTCCTGCCTGGGACAGGGTGTGGTAAATGAGCTCCTCTGTCATTCCTGAGTCAATCCAACTCTCACTCTAAGATCTATACAGCTGATTTGTGTGGAACTATTATTAAAGCAATAAACTCTAGGTTGGGCTTTGATTATACTTTTGCATTTTACTTTGTGACCATCAGATCTCAAGCTTGGTTCTTATTTAAACCTCATGCTTATGGAAACTTCATCTTTAAGAGGAACATTGCAGGTTGAGAAGGTTGTGCTAAAGTATAAAGATTTGGCCAAACTGTTGTTGCTCACTTAAGTAGATGAGCCCTTTCTTTATTGATTCTCTTCATCTCAGGGACTTGTGATTACCAGAGTACTTGACTGCCATCAACTTTATCTGTTCCCATGACACCCTTGTAAGATAGAAGTGCTACTTATTCCCATTTTGTAAATGGTGAATAAGAAACAGTCACTTCTAGGTCACTTTTAAGTGGCAGACATCTGTCCCTGATTTTCAGGCAGTCTAAGTGCACAAGCTGCCTCTAATGCCCACAGCTGGAGGCACACAGCCCTGGCTGAGAACAAGATTTGGATATGGATCCTTCTGAAGTCACTGCTCCCACATAATCCAGTTTCTTCCATGTGTCCTGCTTTCCCAGGTAGAGAGGGTTTTAATTAGGTGATTACAGTAATGTTTAATGACATCAGGACTCAACGTCCTCCCTTTTTCCCTCCCTATCTCTACTGAAAACTGAAACATCTGTTCTAATAATGTGAGCTGAATTCATTCATCTTTGCAGCAGAGTGTTTGCTCACGTGAGACAAGCAGATTCCCTTTTAGCAACATTTATGAAATTGTGCTGATGGTAATCTTATTGTATGAGGAATTAGTTTAAATGGATCTGCAGATAATGTGCAGAGTAATAGTCTTTTTCTGAAATTGCTCATTTTTAGATTAGTAGAATCCGGTTAGTAAAATGCTCTGTTTGGCTGAAAAGGAACATTTAATAAATATGTAAGACAAATTTTTAAGTAGCCATTAAACATAGTTAATAAATTTTATCTTGCGAGTAGAAATGGAAAAAAACCTGCTCATTTAATGTGTTTTATGGCTCTCGTAGCAATTAATTGTCTTCATTACATGAACATAAATCCTCAATGTAATTCACCTTTTTCAGATTAATTGCTATGGAAATTTTCCCTTTGCTTTGTTTAGACTGGTAATATTATTTCTCTTTTCTAAAAGTTGAATCTCAAGATCACATTTTTTACCTTTTCCAGATGTTCTGTAAATCAGTTCCAGTTAAAAAAATCTCTGTGCTACAGGCCAGTGCAGGGATGGTGATGCAGCTGTGATGCTCTGATCAGGTGAAGCAGCTTGACCTACAGCAGAGCAGTGGGCAGGACTGCTTCTCTCATTCATTGTATTATGTGGTCTGATAAAAAGTTACTATTTATTTCTTCAAATTTTTCTTGTTTCTTAAATAATTTCATTTATTAAATCAGGAAAAAGCCCTCTGATTTTATATGCCTGTGGGTTTGGCTGTCACAGTAAGACCACAGTGCAACTTTTCAGTGTCTTTGCTGAGAGGTGAAGGTGGCGGTGTCTGAAAATTTGTCAGTAAAATTGTCCTCCAGCGTTACTGGGGGAGAATTTTGGTTGGAGCATCACAGGATTGCTGCTTGAATTCCCAAAATTAAACTAAAAGCTTTATTTTGATTAAAGCCCTTATTCCCCTGGATTGAATTTTGCACACAGGACAAGAGGACAGCATGCAGGATCGTGTTTTACATACGGCTTTTTGTCAGTGAGCAGGCTGAGCTTGTTTGCATGAGTAACATTTATGCAAATGTTTTCTAGTGTTTCTCTGGACTGTTTTGGCAGGGTGAGGAAATAGAACAGCTATTATATTTGCATGTTTTTGTTGCAGGATCAGCAGACTGGCTGTTAAGGTATCAATTCCCTTGATGACACCACTTCTGCAGCCCCATTCACTCAGCTGCTCCTGACAGGGCTTTTATTGAATCCATCAACCTGACACATATCAAAGCACAATTTCTGATAACAAATATCTTGTTGTAAAATGAATTAAAAAGGTGATAGCAGCAGCAGAACTGAATTGAATTTCTGAAAGAAAATAAGAAACTCCAAAACTAACATGAGATTCTTAAGATACCAATCACAGAGCAGTGATATAATAGTCCTTTACCTGTTCTCCTGAAGTACTGAGAAGTCAGTGGGTCTGTCTGAAGTCATGCAAAGGGCCTTGTTCCTGAGCTGGCAGCCTGTGGCTCTGCCTTCTGGTGTTTGTAGTGGTCCTTCAGAGAGCGTGATGAAGCTGGGGTTTGTTTTCTTCTGGAGACCTTTCCCCTGTGAGGACCAGCAACCTCCTTGTAACAACTTTGCACTCCAGTTGTGCAGAGATTTGGAGACTGAGGAGTGGGAAATGCTGGCTCTGAGTGGAGCACATGTTCTTTCTTTCAGAAGACAAAGCAGTTTGGAGCCCCTTGTCCTGTACAGAGCTACTGCTTGGCAGCCCATGGGCAGAGTCCAACCAGGGTGGAAAAGGGCTTATGTTTCTTTGGGCTGCAGATGTTTTGAAATTAGCTGGCTCAAGACCTTTGTCTGAGAACACATTTTCTCTGTCTCTTTGCAACCCTCTCCCAGCTGTCTTGCTCTCTTCATCCTGTTTTTCTATCCCCTTGGTTTTGCATCTCTCAGAGGACAAGCAGCTTCTGGCAGGGCTGCCTTTGCACTGGTACTGCTCTCACTCTGCCCAGGCTCACTTACCTCTGATTTTTGGCTAGCATGCCCTGTAAAATACTAACTAATAATAATCAGGCTTCTTGTTCTGTGGCAGGCCTGCTTTTTGGATAAGTACCCACTGAGAGTTTGCAGCCTAGCAGAGAGGAAGAGGAGGGCAGCCAACAGTTGATGTGGAAAATTAATTATGAACTGCTATCCTCCTGCCATGTAGTTAAGGCAGCTCTGCATTCCAAGCTTTACATCCAGCTGCACATTTCCTTCCTCAAATATTGAGAATGCTGCCAGAACAAAGCTTAGTGGAGAATGTCTCATATGGGACTGATCACTCAGGATGCTCTGGAGCCTTTGCTGCTCTGCTTTCAGCTGTGACACCACTCAATGAATAATTTTTTTACCTTTTATTGGATTAATGTTTAGCTTAATTATGCATCCAAGCTGATAAAGATATGTGGGTTTGTTGGGGAAGTCACCCATGTCCCCTGTGTAGTCAGGGAGCAACATTTTTGTGTTCCAGTGTGGTGGTGACTTGGTTACATTCAGGTTCAGAGGAGCTGCAGCCTGTTATGTTTTCATCCTTCAGGATGACATATTTACTTCATAATGATCCTCAAAAATTGGCCTCTTACATGAAAAGGGGGGAGCTTGACAGGCACCAGGCAGCCCTGGGAATGTAATTACCTAAAGGAACACTCCTGTCCCTGGACAACCTTTGTCACAGAGGCAGTTGCTGGAAGCCCAGCACCCTGGGTAGCTCAGGAGCTGTTCTGGACTCATCATTGAAGACTGGCTCCCACTGCCTTGAGCTGAGCACTGCCCAATCTAAGTGCCAAAGATGCCCTTCCTTAGGGAATCCTTTGGGATATATGAAAGAATCTATGAGAGTGAGGGTTTTGGAAAGCCCTGACAGATTTGTAAATGGCTGTTTGGGGCTGAGCTAAAGAAATGAGCATTTGGTGGAACTTTCCTTGTGAAGGAAAGTTTTGTTTTGTCCAGAGGGTATTAAAGGGTGTGATGGAAACAGCCTTGCAAAGCCACAGCAGTAACAGGTGTGAGATGTTATGGAGATGCTTTTCTCTCTAACAGTGTCTCTTCAGACCAGAAAAACCTCTTTGGCTGCTCAAGTTTTCAGTTAAGGTACCAGAATTCTCCACTTTGTACATTTTTATTATGAAATTCATTGTCACAGTTGCTGACTGATTTAATGGTTAACTGAGGGGTGATCTCTAAGAAATACCTAGGATTTTGTAAAGGGCCAGATTGCTGCCTGGTGGAAGTTACTGACTCGAATTATGATGGTGTGGCTTCTATTTTCCTCTTCTTGAGCTCTGCCTTCTGATTGACATAAATTCTACTTTCTTTCTAGTGTTGTCATGCTGATTTTTTGCAGCCAGGGGACTGTATTTGGAAGCACAAACCCATTGCACAGGTTTAGATGTGCTGCAAATAATTACGAATGTCTAATGAAGGGAAGCTAAAACATACTGAAAATGTTTGGAAATAAGAGGGAATGTGTGCAGCCAAGCATTAGCTGTGAATGGAGAATTCTTGTTGGCATCATTTAATGGGAACTTTCCAGCTTGTAGTTTCTGTGGTGAATAATGTTGTTATCTATAGATAACAGCAAAACCAAGCAGGCAGGGTTGCTGTAGGCAAATGGAAGGAGCCTTTCACCTCTGGAGGAAAAGGGACAGTGAAATGAGCAGCATTTCTGTTTATGGGCTGACACCCCCTCAATCTTTGCCTTCCAGTTACTGGGAAGGGGCCAGCAGAGACCCCACAGCAGTGGCCTCCTCTAAACAAAGTTGTGTCTTATTCCTTCACAACACCAAATACCATCTGTTTTTTACTCCTGACTGTCCAGGAAAAAATGGGGAGAATTTGTTTTACCTTTTCTTTATTTTCCTTTTTTCTTTTCTCTCTTTTCTAGGTGGGGTAAGGTAGCTACATGTATATCTCCTCAGAGAAGGTTGGTGCCTTTGACTTGAGTGGCCAGGTGCCTTTTTGACCAGGAAATGGTCCCTGATCTTTGATTCCCCCTTCCTTTCTTCCCATTGCTGTTGTGCTTTCCAGTCTCAATGCCATGTGGGAAGGAACACTTCAGGTTTATGTTAGAAGTTGTATAAGGACTTGGGCCTGGGGAGCCATCAGATTGATGTGCACTCCATCTGTGCCATCACCCACGTGGATGGAGAAGCTGAAAATCAAAACATTCTGAATGAAAACCCCCGTGAGGGTCAGGACAGTGCCATTTCCCTGGCAGACCTCGTGCCTCTGGCAGCTACTGGAGGTTCTCAGCTTCTCTCCTCCTGCCCAGTCATCTTCTGGTGGGTCTGCACCAGCATGCTGGGGACGAGGAAATATAAACAAAATAAAGAGAATTCAAGAAGTTTTCTCCAAACCCCTTTGCATTTTATGTGTTAAATTGGGTGAGGGAGGTGGTGCTTGACTGGCACTGTGGGGTAACACCTCCCAAAGTGTCCTGGAGTTCATGGCTGAAGTAGGGAGGCTCTAAGTCCTTCTCTGCACTGTTGTGCTGCTCCCAGGGGTGACACCAAAACACAGAGGATCACTGGAAGTTTCCCCTTGGAATGATCTTAAAAGGGAGCAAAACAACAACAAAAAAAGTGTTTCTCCTTAGGAAGGCTTGTTGGCACCTCTCCTTGACTCAGGAGCAGGGGAGCAAGGGGGGCTGGGCAGCCCTGCACTCTGCTTGCTTTCTGTCTGGGAGGGATTTCTAGTTGTTCATGATTAATTCAAATGTTTCTTGTCATGAGTACAGTCTGCACAGAGTGATAAATCTGTGGTGGGTTAGAGGTGGAGGTTGCTCAGTGCTGACAATTAGTTTGAGCCACAGGCTTTGCTTTCATTGGCATTTTCACAGCATTAACCTGGACCTTGTCAATTAAAATCCAGACACATTTTGATGAGGGACATCTTCTTCTAATGATAATTGTAATAATATCACTTTTCTTCATTTAAAACCTGTCAGACAGGCCATGTTTCCTGGAAAATAACTGCCCAATTTTCACATTGCCTAAATAACTAGGAAGTATCTTTCAGGGTTTTTGAGCTGACATTTCATCACCAATAACTAAAAGCATATGAGGCCAGAGCTGTTAATCTTCGAACACTTACCAACTTCAGTCAAGGTAATTTGACTTTATCTGCTAAAATAAGCAGGTTTATTAGCCTTCACTTTGGAGGCTAATAAACATTTGATAATTGCCTCAAGTCGTTGATGGGGATTTATCCTATTTAGGTGTTCTATTTGACAGTGTAGCTCCAGAGTATGTCCTAGGCAGTGATCCATTTCTGCAGCTCACCTGTTCATTAGGTAGAGGAGGAAGCCTGGTGTAAAAGTTGATTAAGGAACTTGTCTGAGTTGGACAAGAAGTCTGCAGCAGAATAAACCCTGGAAATAATGTGTCATTTCTTGTATATTAACTTCAGTGGGTTTTTTATGTGTCTGTAAATACATTTAGAATCTCTTTAAGGCCACAAAAACGAGTATTTAATAGTTGCAATGGGAGTGGTGTATCAGGTTTCAATTGGAAACCCATTGTGGTTTTATTTTAGCACGGCATGAAAAATAAAAAAGTGAAAATCATGTTTAGTCTTGCATGGAAATATACCTCTCATTTTTCTGAATGGTGGTTCATAAGTGAAACCCTTCACAAATAGCCAGAGTGGGGAAGCAAAAAGCTGCATCAGGTAGAACTGTCTAGACTTTGCAATGTGTTTGATCTGAGCTTGTCCACAGGGGTGGAAAATGCTGCACTTCTTTATTAAAAACTTGCTTCTCCTCTGGTCTTTCTCTGAGAGGTGTAGAGGAAGGAACTCTTAATTATGAGCACCTTTAGGTGATGCCATAATAAAAGTAACAATAACCCACCTTATTTCTATGGCAGCTGGTAAAATGTCATCAGTTTTTTGTAGTTCAAAATGGATGGACTCGGAGTAGGAAATCCAGGCACAAAATACTGCACTAAAAAAAGACTGAGGAATGATAACTGAGAACTAAATGGGCTCAGGCTGCTGTGCCTGTATTCTAGAAGTTTATAGTTGTGCTTTCAGGCAGTGCAAAGAGTAATCCACCTCCTCTGTGGTAGGACTTTCCTTTCCCCTTTCCAGTATGAGCTAGCAAGGCTGTAATCTGCATTCTGGTGCCTATGGAAATCACATTTACAACAGGACAGCTTGAAGGCTGGAAATACTATCAGATATTTTTCCAGTGAGCCTTCATCAACTGAGCTGTGTATCTCACTGCTCTCATTTTTTTAAGAGTGCATTAGGGATGATCAATAAAACCTGACCTACCTTTGCAAGTTAAATAGGCCTGATTTTAAATGACCAGACTTAAAGAGATTAAGATTTGCTAACAGTGATTTAAAGTGCAAGCAAGGTTCATTTACATGCTATTTCTTTTCCACTTTGGAGGTTTGAATTGCCTTGGAAATTCATATCACATTGGACATGTCACATTGGACATGAAAGCATGGAAGTGGAAGCTGGCACTTTGTTGAGCATGTCTTTATGTAGGAGCTGCCTTCCTACCCTGCACTTCACTGTATCTTACTGAGAACATGATGTAATTAATAGATGTGGAACACACCTAACTCTGCAGAGTGAAGGCTCTGTGAACTTGGACTGTAAACAGTATTTTCTATTTGCTGGTTTTGCTCTTTGGTCAATGCCCAAGGAGAAAAAAAGAATGTGGAATAAACAAACAGTCACAAAATTATTATTAATAATAGTAATAATAATAATAATCTGTTTTTAACCCTTGGAGGTCAGTATGGCAGTGGAGGCTGGAAGAGCAGCACTTCCCTGCAATGCGGGTCTGGCTGGCCATGAGGAAGGGATGGATTGCTGCTGTAAAGCAGGCTTTTATTTCCCCACCTCATGACTTTTAAGCATTTAATTTAAGAACCTGAAAGCTTCATGAAATGGTCTTGTGTCATGAAAGACAGGTTTGGTTATACAAATTAAATACTTCATTGCCTTAAAGTTAGTCTGAAAGGTGTTGTAATAAGCAGGTCATTGAGCCAAACATGCTGAAATAAAACCTCCTGGCAGGAATGCTGGATCCTGCAGACCTTGTCTCTGTTACAGAGAACTGCTTGAGAACATTTTAAATATTTTTGTGGCACTTGTTTGTCATAATCACTGGGCTGTCTGTCTGTTGGGCTAGTTCTGAGTGCTGTGGTGTATGCAGTGTGGTGCCTCTGGAGATTCCAGCTGAGATTGGGTGTACTCCATGCATTTACTGATGGTGTGTCTCAGTTTCACAGGATCATTTCCATGCATTTACTGATGGTGTATCTCAGTTTCACAGGATCATTTCCATGCATTTACTGATGGTGTGTCTCAGTTTCACAGGATCATTATGTGCCAGCTGCTCTTCCTCTCCTCTGCACGGTTCATCCTGAGAGCAAGAGCAGCGTGGACTCAGAAATAGCCATCAGAAGGCACTGCTGCTCAGATGCCTCCATTGTTTTACATGGAGCTTGTGTGTGTTTATTTTGACTTTAGGCTTGTGTGTGTTAATTTTGACTTTAGGCTTGTGTGCATCCATGCTCATCCTCTGTTGGACTAGTTACTGATAAAAAATATTATTAATTTTGTCCCCAAATGGTTATATCAGTCCCTCTGGCCCTAGTTTGAGCCCTGCTATGCTCAGTGCTGGGGAGTGAGTTTCTCCATGACAGTCTTTGGCCCAGGGAGCTTTTGTGTGAAAAATCTAAGTACAGTGGGAAAAGGAGACATGGATTGCCAGCAAGTGTGGAGGCAGCAGATGGAGCACAGTGGTGGAGATGAAGGATGTGCAGAGCTTCGTGTGTTGCAGGGCATCGATGATCAAAACTCCTCTTTGTTGTGGTGCCTGTACAGGCTCACAGCAATCAGGGATTTGGTTTGCTGAGACTAACTCCTGCCTTGTTAACTACTACCTCTTGATTATTTCTGTCTATATCCATCTGCTGCCTCTTTGCTGTTAGAGCTGCAAATTCCTTAGGGTTCAGGCAGCTTTTTCTTCTAGTGTTTGTGCACTACTGAATTCCATGGAGTTCTGGCCCAGGGTTAATGCTGGGAGCTGTTAGCAGTGGCATTTGCACATGAAAAATAAGGCATTAGGAAAACAATTATTTTCACGTCCTGATTATCTTTATTTGCATTCCAACATCCTCTGACTCTTTGAAAGTGAAAACATTATTTAAATGAAAGATACATGATTATAATTATTGTTGTAATGTTCTGTAACCACAAATAGGTCAGCGCAGGAAATGCAATTTTTTTGGTGTGTGGTTGTTTATATATATATATATATTTATACACACACACATCTGTATTTGTCTGGCAGGTAGATTTTATCTTACAGCCTCTGGCTGTTGCTTTCCTAGGTGCTTATTCATATTTAATCCAGCTCCCCCATGTATTTGCATACATAAATACACGCTCGTTTTTAGCACCTGTTTGCATCTTTGGGGTTTGCTGCCTGCTGGCTTTGGGGTTTGTGCAGCCCCTAGTTGCTGGGTGCTGCAAATTGCTCCTCTTTCCCAAGCCCTGAGCCCATGTCACACTGACCTGCCAGCTGAAGTTTCCCCTCCTGGCACCAAGCCACAGCCAAGTGCTTTCAGCAAGTTCTCAGCTGTAATCCTGAGCTGATTTCTGGGATGCAATTCACTACCACGGTTATCATATCAAAAGGAGAGTGATTTACATTGCCTGCACGTCTCCGTGTTGCCAGCCCTGGAGATGCTGCAGGGAGAAAGTTAACGCAATTTGATAAAATAACCAAAATGAGCCCATTTACAGCATTGCATCTTACACTGTGGAGGAATTTGATACAGATGCAAAGTTGGCACTAAGTAAGAATTTAGGCTGTGCACAGAGATTAATTTGGGGACTTTTTTTAGCTCTCTGGGGAAAAAATAGGAAGATTGTTCCTGATGACGGAATGCATGGAGAGCTCTGTATTCGCCTTTGTGTGCTGCAAAATAAATCTTTATCTTGATTTCTTACTGTGTTGCCCCTTAAAGTCTCTCTTCTGATATTCATCCAGAACAGTGTCTGCATAACACGTTATCTTTGGGTTTTATCTGACCCCCTCAGCCCTCTGCAGTTTCCTCACTGAAGAGGCATTGAGCAGTCATGCCAGCATCATTTGTACGAAGAGAAACACTTTGTGCTGAGATATTTTAAGCACGTTCCTATTGGAAATGCCATAGGAATGGCAGGGCTGCAGCATCTGCTGCTGCTGAGCTTTCAGCATATTTGTATGCAGAAGCAGACACAGTGGTGGCTTCACATTCATTTCCTGTGTATCAATTACTTATTAGTAATCCACAAGCCCAATTAAGGAGCTGGAGGTAGTGCTGAGAGCGTGGCCGTGCCTCTCCTGTTGGAGTCTGGAGAGGGAAGGGATCTATCTGGTCCAGGTGACTGAACTGGTGCTGTCCTGCACTCTTGTCTAACTTTGGCTTAATTTCCTGATTTTTTACTGCACCTTATCTTTGTCATTTGAGATTTTGATTCTGTGTGCTTGCAGCTGCCAATGCAAAAAATATGTCCAATAAGTTTCATAAGCCTTCCAGGAATGGCAGCAACTCCTCTGCAGGGTTTGTAGTCCCGGGTCAGGGTTTTTTAGGAATTGGTGAGTAGAGGTCAAAAAATGCAGCTTCAGGCTGTTCAGGACAGGGTATGCTTTGCCTCCCATTTCACTTCCCTTTTCTTCCTCACATTTCAGCATAGAAATATCTTTGTTCATGGCTGTATTTTACCTGCCTTTAAAAGCTTTAAAGCTTTGCGTAGTTCTCACTTAACTTCAACGTATCCTTTAAAAGCAGATCACAGAGTTTGACCACACCAGGCAAATACCACCGTGTCACCTTGATTAGTTTGGGTGCCTGACCTCCTCTTCCTCCTAACTTTGACTACTGCTTCTTGTCATCTTTGATTTCATCTTTCTCTTTTCTGGTTTTCCCCCCTTTCCCTTTACTGTCGATGGAGATTTGCACTGCCTGATACTATCACCTCTCCATGCTGCTTGAATCTCAATGCAGGTGCCCTGGGACAAGATTACTCTCACCCTTCAAACTGATACATCTCTTCTAATGTATGATGTCCAAAGAGAAGACTGTTCCTGGATCCTGGAAATTAATACTGACTTATGCACATGTTGCTTTATCCAGACAAAATGTAAACTTCAGTGGAAACCAGACCACAGTGTGGGTGCTTGGCTGGCACACAGCAGGTCAGGGCACTTTCCTGTGTAAGCCATCACTGATGAAAAGGGAAGCTCTGCACTTTCCTTCTGTCCCTCTCATTCTTTTTTTCTCTCTATTCTACCTTTTTTTTAAGGACTGATTTCCTTAGGGAGTTGTTAATGCTCAGGGCTTTTTACCCTGACATTTTGGACAATGATGTGACAACACAAGTGCATCTATTACTCTTCCTCTGGAAGCTGACTGAAGCTAAGGACTTGATGGATAATGGCCACAATTTCCAGCAGTACCTGATGTACATGTGAGAAGAATGACTGAGTGACCTGCATATAAAACCAGACTGTGTCAGGTGCAAAGTCTGAGTACAGAACCGTGAGGGAGGACTGAGAACGTGAACCTTTCATCATGAGATCCTTATTTTCTCCGCTTCATTCTGTTGCAGGAAATGTGGTGCTGTGTTGAGCTGTGCAGGTTGTGGTGTGGGAATGTGTGATCTGCCTCATGGGAAGGCAGAGAAAAGGGGAGCAAGCTCGTGTGGCATGGGCAGCTTTAAGAGAAGGAGGCAGCACACTTGGAAATGGAGCATCACTTCACCTTTGGTTGCTAAAGAAAGCTGATTCTCCTCTGCCTTGAGTAGTCAACTTACAAATTGAATGTAAAACAGCACTGGCTGGAGCTTGCATTCTGTGCTGCTGTGAGGGCCCTTCAGGGTGAAAGGAAGAGAGCTGGGAGCCCTTGGGGCTGGCTGGGGCTCTGGATCTGGAAATCACAGGCCACTGGAGCAGGTGAGGTGTGCTGGTAGGATTCTGTGCCCTTGGTGCTCTGCTGGCTGCTGTAGACCTTTTGCTGAAGCTGATACTGCTCTGCTTTCTTTTCCACACAGTAGGCTTGCTAAAGCTGATTTTGAGCTCAGGCAGCTGGGAAGGGATGGGGAGGAAGGGGGGGTTACAGCGAGCAGGGCTGGGGTGCTCCCCCTCCCTGTTCCCCAGCACATCACTCAGGCACAATCCCCCTGACCACTGACCCGAGCTCCTCCAGTTTCTCTCTCTGCAAGAACACTGTGAGAAATGATCAAGGGTTCAAGGAGTTCCCATGGAACTGGAGAAGCAGAAGTGTAAGAAGGAGGGCAGGACCATGTGCATTCTGCACCAGGAGCACAAGTGTGCAGGGAGGGGATGGAGGGCAGTTCTGCCCTCAGCTGCACCATTCCCATGAGCAGCACATCAGGAGCTGTCAGAGTGCCCAAACCTTTCCTTTGCTGATCTGCTCTGGAGTATCATGAAAGTACATTTCATCATGTCCTTTTTTCTTTTAATGACTTTAATAATTAGGTGAGCTTTTAGGCTCAGGGAGTAGCTCACAGGTGAGCTTGATGTACTGAAGTCCATTGCATTGGATGTTGTAGCAGCACAAGGTACAGTTGTACTTCAGGACATGAATGTGCTCCAGGCAGACCTTGAATGGTCAATTTTCATGGAGGACACACTCATAAATATTTGTGAACAAACAGGAAGTTGTGGTGTGCCAACAGAAGAACATAACAGAGTGGAGGAACCAATCCCAGGTTGAGTATCTGTTTCTGGAACATATTTTCTGTGAATAATTTCCTGGCTTCCCTGTGCTTCAGATTTTCCATCTCTCCAGGGGCACTCCCCCACCCTTACCTGAGATTTGGGGGAAGACCCATAATTTGCCAGATGTGAGGTAGTCAGGGGCCACTCTGGAGACTACACCAGGCAGAAACATCAGAGTGCCCTCTGTAGCAGTGCCTGCTGTCATCCCCTTACTTGTTCTTTAGTTTGTATAAGGCAGAAGTGTCTGCAAAACTTCCTTTTCTCTACCTAATGCAGCTTATAATTGCAGTAACAGTTGCTTCATGTGGAATAGGCTGCTGTTGTTTCAAACAGAAAAAAAACCCCATTAAAATATTCTCCAAAAGAAATGAGGATATCCTGTGCTCCTTGTTACTGAACATTTTGCCAAGAAACTGGTGGCTGTAATGAGGAGGCTGATAAACATCCCCACTGTCACAGCATTAAAACATAATTGCCCCTGGGTTTCTTGATTATCTCCAGCACAGCTGTCATGTTGCCCCTTTGAAAACAAATGAACTGACATCACATGCAAAAAACTTCAAAAGGCCTTTTTGTTTATTTCCTGCAAATAGGCAAAATTCTTTTCAAGCAGTCTGGTGTTTTTACCAAACTTGTTGGAATATTGCACTGAATTTGGGACCTGTTGCTTCTACATCCCAAGTTAAATGATTGTTCAGGTTTCCTGTCACACTTGGGCATTACCACAGCAGGACTCCTGCCAGGATTCTGTACCTGCTGCCTACATGTGTAAGAGCATTATTTATTAGCTGTGGCTGGAACAGGGGCTCTGTGTTCCCAGGATGTAATCCTCTCTCCCACTGCAGGAAAGGTGCCCTCAGAGCCCTCACTGCCTCCTGTTGTGGCCCCTGTGAAATGGGAGCAGTGATGTTGTTCTTTCTTTGGCTCCATCCTGGAACAATGCATTGCTGCTGTTCAAAATGGGCCCATTTTCCAACAAAAAGAAAGCAAGTAATACAAGAATAGTAAAAATAGATAATTTGCTGAGCTTTCAGCAAGTACAAACCTGCTTCCCCAATAACTGAATATAAATTCCCTCTAATTGCAGGCCTTTTGAACCTATCTTGGTCCTTAGAATAGCCCCTGATTGGTAAGGAGGATTTTCAAAGCATTAATCACCCAGTTCCCTGTGGCTTTTGGCAGGAGTTTAGTGGCTGATTTCCCTCTGTGGCTTTGCTGTTAATCTCTCCTTGACCTCCTCTCCCAAGCAGACACAAGGGTTACACATCCAGCCTCTCCCAGTTCCAGGGTGCTGACCATGGACAGCCCCAGCCATGGCACCAGCGTGGTCCTAAGGCTCAGTGAGCCATTCTGGGCTGAGCAGGAGTGTCACACTGGAGCTTTTTTTACTCTATGAGAGGGGGAAATGGCTTTCATTTCAATTTCAGGTTCAGTTGTCATTCTGGGCTCCTACCAGAGTTAAAATGAGATTTTTACAGTGGCCAAATTGGATGTGAAAGTGAAAACTTTGAAACTTTGGAAAAGCTTCAAAAGGCTGAGTATTTGGTCAAATGGAAGGGGTGTTGCTGGCAGGGGTGAGCTCAGGGCAGGGGAGGGTTGGTCTTGTTGCAGGAATTTTGTCTCATGGTCTGGTCCAGGGCTGGTAGAGATGAGGGGATGGGCAGAGAGCCCCAGGTCTCACTGGATCTGTACCTACCCAGCTTTTGGACCTGCTGGGAACAGCCTGGGCATTGCTCTCTTACCCTGGTGCAGTGGGAGATTGCAGATGGCAGAGATTTGGAGAAATTGGTTTACCCTGAAAACAAATCTCCCTCTCTCCTCTAGATAATTTCTGTTTATTTTTGAAGGGGGAAAAGCAATCAGGCAGCTAAAAACAGCATAGCCATGACAAGTTGGTGATGCCTGGCCTATTCCAGAAGGCTTCCTTGTGTGTAGTACAAAGTGTTTCTGTTTCTGCAAATGAATTACTAAAAAAGAAAAAAGCTCATAGCCTTTTGGAAGCCGTGCTGAGACTGAAACAACCAAAGAGGGGAGGAGGAAAATATCCCCAAATGGCTGAAATAGTGCATGGTATCACCTGGGGAGAAGCAGTGACTTGCAGGGGGTCAGGAGAAGTGTTTGCTTGGGCTTCAACCAACCAGCCCACCTTCACTGAAGGTGGAAGGAGGTTTTTTACTATTTCTTCTGCAGGTGGAGAGGGAGCTGACACTGCTGGAATGAGCAGCCCCCTGCAGGGGCCGTGCAGGGTGAGAGGGAGTGTGAAATGCAGCAGGGCACCAGCTGGCAGGCGTGGTGCTAGCCCTGTAAAGGGAAATGTTTGCAAGTGAGGAGGGATGAACGTGTGGATGGGCTTGTAGGATCCTTGTTATTGTGGATCTCCAGGGACAAAACAGCCACTCATGCGTGGAGCATAAACAGACACACTCTGTGTATAAATCATGTGTGCAAGAGCAGCTTCTGAATGCAATTCCCATCCTTATTTAAAAACCTGCTACTTAGGCAAATTGTTATAATTCCAGTGACACTAACTAATCCATTAGTAATTAGGATGGGAAATGGGAATAAATTCCATGGAAATGATCTTGGTATTTCACCCATGCAATTGTACAGTAGTCTTCTTGAAGAATAAGCTGTCATTTGCCCAGAGGTTTTTGGAAGGCTATAATTTAGCTGATTTTTAAAAAAAATTAAAAATCAGGAAAATTCCCCTGGAACCATTTTGGGTTGAGAACACTTAAGTTTAGAATAATACAATTAGTAATGCTTTTGCTGCTTTTGCTTTTTTTTCTCTTAGCATAGCTGATTATGTAAATACTGATAATAATTCCATCTTCTCTTGGCATCAGTGGCATCCTGTGAGCTCAGTCCTTTCCAGGCTCAGTGAAGCCACATGGCTGCTGTTTTACCAGAGATGCTTTTGCT
Organism: Chaetops frenatus; assembly: GCA_013400775.1. Classification (NCBI taxonomy): domain Eukaryota; kingdom Metazoa; phylum Chordata; class Aves; order Passeriformes; family Picathartidae; genus Chaetops; species Chaetops frenatus. Next base: position 465,302 of record VZTR01014594.1, read on the forward strand.
GCTGCCTTTGGAGAGCTCCTCCTTAGCATTTCAATCTTTCAAAACTTTCTCCATGAGTAACAGGAACTGCAAATGTATTTGCTAGAGATGGGGGTGTTTATCCTGGAGAGAAGGAGACTGAAAGGGGGGCCTTATTGCTGCCTACAACTGCCTGAAAGGAGGTTGGGGGAAATTGGGGGGTCAGTCTGTTCTGCATATCAAGTGATGGGGTGAGAGGAAAAGGCCTCAGTTTGTACAAAGGGAGATTCGGGTTGGGATTTAGGAAAAAATTCTTCACCATAAGAGTTGTCAAGCACTGGCACAGGCTGCCCAGGGATGTGGCTGAGTCACCATCCCTGGAGGTATCTAAAAGCTGGGTAGATGTGGCACTTGGGGACGTGGTTTTGTTGTAGATTTGACATCCAGCACTGGGGTTGTCCAGCATAGCCCAGAATACCTGCCTTGAAGTAAACACAATTTGCCGAAATAACCATGAAGAAGTGCTGGGAGAAACAGCTTGTGAGACCCCTTGAGTGGAGTTCCAAGTGCTGGGAGCTTTAAAATTCACCCTTGTTGATCTGCCAACCCCATGGCTGTGAATCCAAATTTTTTATGTACTCCTAAATATGCCAGAGGAGTCAGCTCCTCTGTACAGGAAAATGTGCTTTGTAATACCAGTTCCAGTACCTTGCACAGAACCTGGTAATCAAGTGAGTTTGTTCCTTGGCTTTGCTCTCTCTGGGGAGTAGATTAAGATCATCAAATGTCTTTGAGTCACAGCCCAAAACAAGTTTAAATACCTGTGTTGGAGGAGTGAGGCACAGGCAATTCCTGCCTTACATTGCATGCACCTATTGAAGCAGGTCACTGTCAATGAAAAACTCTCTCACTAACCTTTAAAAATGGCTTTTGCTGTAATTCTGGTTCTGCTGAAGGGTGAAGCTGTGTACAGTAATTGAATTGGTGGTGCATGCAGACTGAAATTTTTGGGGATGAAATTACGGGGCTGTAATAGATTGTCTCTGTTTTCCCCTCTCTTCCCTCTATTGTATCTTTTTTTCTTTGCTTTACCTTCTCTTATTTCTCGATGTTGGAATTGCTATCTGAAAAGTTTGAGTGTTTTAGTGAGAAAGCTGAAGTTGTGATTCAGGAAAATTTGGATTTTTGATCTGTTTTGAACTCTTTACCTCTTGGTTCCCTGGTCATCTGTGCTGGCTAAATTATGTTGAAGCAAACCTCTTGTTCAAAAAACAAAACCAAAATGCTCAGTAGATAGAGTAGGGCACCTCTCACAGGCAGTGCCAGAGAGCCCCTGAAATGTAGGGCAGGAATGCTGAGATCCCTCTGTCGTGGGAGGAGAGGGAGTTTTGGATGCATTCAGATCCTTGGGATCTCCATGCTGGGTGTGCAGACAGGACAAATTGCCATTTGAAAATTGTGAGTGAGAACGTGCACAGCTGCTCCTTCCTCCTCAGATTTTAAAACCACATAGGGTTTTTTTTTTTTTGCCTGCTGTGACATAGAGGTTGTTCAGCTTCTTACTTTAGGATGTGTTCCTTTTCTGATAAGATGCCTGATTCCAGAGCCTCTCTCAGCAGCCAAGATTGCTTGACAGATTTAGTTTTAGTTCAGGAAAGTTTCTTGAAGCATCCAAGTTGGGCCAATAGCAGATCTTGTCTCAGTCAGTTCTCCTTCTCCCCAGACTATGGGAATGCCTCCTGCATTTTTCAGTTATAACATACTCCAAATGAACTGATTCTTGCTAAGATATCTGGGAATATTGAACAAATATATGCCATACTATATCATTGAACAAAACTCTGCTTTCCTTTTTATTTTGGTTTTTTTTTTTTCCTTTTTGTTGCAAATGTTTGCTCATATCTTTCCAAAGTCACAAGCCAAAAACTCACCTCAGCAGTGCCACACCAGACCTGGGCTGACCTACTTTCCAGGAAGCCCAGAATTAAATCCCTGTTTATTTAGCAAGTGCTAAACCAACAGAATCTGCTTTCCAAATACCAGATCAATTGTGGATGTTGGAACAAGAGATTGAGTTTCATCAGGGTTTGTCAGGGTGAAATGAGAACAGGTCTCAGACAAAGTGGTGCCTCAAACAGAGGTGAGAAAAGCCCCCAGGGGACAGTTCTTGGTGGAGCTGTGGCCAGAGCACTTGGTTTAGGATTGCAAGCAAAGCAACAGGTTTCTGATTATGTTTTTTAAAGAAAAAGTTTATGCTATGTGTTGTGTTTGGAGGAGAGATGGTTACACAAAAAAAAAAAAAAGAAAAGAAAAAGGAAAATAATGCTGTGATCAAATTCCCTTCCTACAGCAAATAATCTGTAAAAGCCCTGAACACAATAGTCATGTGAAAGAGGGAGAAGACAATCAGAGTTGTTTGTTCCTTGGCAATACCTGCTGAACTGCATCTCTCCTGGCACTTTGGCCTGGCAGAGCCTTCACTGGCTCCTCTCTTCCATCTGCAGGCTCTGAGGGCTGTCCTGCATCAGTCCCTTTGGCCACTGGGCCACACTGATCCAGCCTTTCCAGAGTTATCCTTTGCTGCCACTAGCAATAAATCCCAGTGCACAAACCACCAAGGTTTACACAGGGCCTGCTTTTCAATTCCTTTATGAAAAGCAGATTCAGCTGTGAGATCTTTTTTTTTTTTTCCCCCAGTAGTTGCTGGGAGTCTGCATTAGGATTTGCAAGTAGGGCTGAGAGTTTTAGATCCAGATGAGCAACTCTCCTTTCATTAGCTAATGCCTTTTATTGAGCAATAAATAAATAAATAAGTAAATTACAAATCCCTCCTTTTTGGTCTTTCTGCCTCATATGCCTGTGTCACAGCCTTTTTTCCATATAATTAATCAGCCCATATCTCTCATGCAGCTCTGCTTGTCAGCAGGGATTAAAGCCTGACAGTATTTAATCATCTTGTATTTCATAGAAGACTAACAGTCTCCCTTTGCTTCCTCTTCCCTCCTTTCCCTTTCATTTCCTTCTCTTATCTGGGTATGTAGCACAGTGTCTGCTCTGTCTGAAGTTTTTATACAGGGTGTGACAGGTATAAAATTCCTTTCTTGGCTTTTTTCTTCTGTGACCCATGTAATTCCCTCATGGGATCATTTGCTGTGACATTTTGGGTGTACTGTGACCTACCCTGTTAGCACAGAAGCCTACCACATGCTGAGGCTGTAGGAGTATGTATTGAATCATATTTTACTGTTAGTTTTTTCCCCCGGGAAATAGAGTAAAGCTGTGAGCCAAGTGGGCTGAATAACTAAACCAATTATTATTTCATGTTTCTGGGGTGATTTAGCTGTTTGTTTTGAATATATGTGAGCAGCTTGGACACTGATTTTGATTAATTTTATTAATTTAGGTATCTCATTAAACCATGTATCTCAGTGTTTGACCTACTCACAGGGATCCCCTTCGGAATCAAGGGGTGGAAATGGATCCTTTCTTTAGGCACAATATTTCTATCTCAAGGTATAAATCCCCATGGAGAGATGACTCATCCCCTGGAAGGGCTTCTTTGTCTCCATTGATGTTTAAATAACTTGTCCAGATAGAGATACTTTCATTATAGATGTAGAGGGAGATGAATTGCATGCTGAGCTTTAAGTCTTTGTCACTGGCCCAGGAATTGTGTGCGAGTCTGTCCCTCTGTGGGGCGGGGTGGGAGCTCAGGGAGCTGTCCAGGGTCCCCTTCCCTGGATTTGGAGAAGGTCCAAGGGACTCTGGCCTGAGTGCTGGGGCACACAGAGGGGTGAACCTGAGGGGTTGGCTCTGGGCAGAGAACATGCTCTGTCTCCTTTTTCCCAGAGTATGGATTGCTAATTCCTCAGATTTAAAACAATCACTCTCTTAATTTAATTAGACCCTCCTTTTAGCATGGATGATGTCAGATATTATAAGGTCTGTAGATCGAATGGATTGAATGTATTCTCTTTAATTTGAATTTGTAGGTCAAGCAGTGTTGACCCTGGCTAGCTTTTATATGGGAGACTCCCAGGAAATCCCGAGTACCATCAATGCAGATGGCATTTTGATTTCCCCACACCAGATGCCACTGAAATGTGTTTGCTTTCTGCTGCTTTTCTGACATTGCTGTATTGATGGCCCAAAATTGGAGAAGTAAAGGAAAGGGAGACAGAGACTTAGAAGAGTTTAAAAAGACAGTTATTTTCCTGTCCCAGGTAAATGTTTTCTTGCTGCTGAAGAAAGTTCTATTTATAACAGGGTTCAGGTGCTGAAAGAGGTCATAGGAGGTAGCAGGGTAAAACCTTTGGCAGATGTTGTTGAAGCGTAGAATATTCTTTTTCCTAATTCAGTTAAGATTTCACCTTCACTAATTCTTGCTGTAGGAGACAGTCTTTGGCCTCTTTTAAAATCAAATGGTGGATGAAATGTTTGGTTGCAGTTTTGACAACAAAAGTAGAAGAATAAATCCCAACCATTGCTGAGAATTAGGTGTTTTTCTTCCTTGACTGAAGTGGTACAGTGGTGCAGTGAAAACAAAAAGAACAAACAGGTCAAAAGACAGTGAAGAATGTAATATTTGCTGGTTTCTTTTAGTTCTAACATCGGTAACTTCAGATCAGCAGACTGAAAATCCATACCTAAAAGCAGCCAAGTGGCTCTTAAATGGAATTTGCGATTGCCAGAAATCCCAAGGACAAATGTTTGTTTTGTGTTGAATGGGCTGTCAAACTAATGATCAGAATAGATCTTTTTGGCCTCAAACCTTTTTATCAATACAGAATCTTCATTTTTCTACCAGAACTGGCTGAATGGATATTTATATTTTATGGGAAATAGCAAAACCAGCAGGTTAAAGTAAAAGCCAACCATAGAACCAGCAGTTGGGTCTTTTTTAAAGGGAGGATTTATGATGTTTAAGCCTTGATTTATTTTTAAAAAAAAAAAAGAGCACGAGCAGTGGTTTCTAAGCACATTTGCCAAGGAAAAAGAGGTAGAAAACTGCAAAATAAAAGTTAGGAAGTGATAAATGCAGACATCACTTAATGAAGAAAATTAATTCTACAAGGAGAGTGATACAGAAAGGAAACATCCGTTACTGAGGAAGGGGCATTGAGGCAGAGGACATTTGTCATCTCAAGTGACAATTAGATGAGCTCCAAACAGAGCAGGGTAAAGAAGGTAAAAATATGCAAGGGAAGAAAATGAGGCGAGGAGAATTGAAGGAATACAGAGCAGCCTTTTTCAGGTCTGTTGGCCTGATTTATGCTTTTACACCCTCCTTAGCATACAAACATCCCTGAAACGAAGAGCCTGTTTTGCTCTCATTGCTGTACAGTCCTGTGAGCAGCACCTCGGGTAAATCTGCTGGGCAGCAGCCCCTGAGAGCAGCTGTGGGACTGAGCAGAAGGTGGTTCAGCAGCTGAGAGGTGAACCATGGGGATGCCTTCTTCCCTGCCTGCTTTCCAGGGTTCTGGAGGAGGCAGCAGCAGCCAGGTGAGGGATGTGCTCTGCCCTGAGCTCGGGGTTGTGCTCAAATCTGTGCTCTGCAGGGCAAAACCCTGTGCAAAGGCTCGAGAACACCACGGTCTGTCCCACTGTACTGAGCTCCACTCAGCACGTTCACCATCACTTGCCCTACTGAAAAAATCTGTTTCCTTCCATGGAGACCTGAATAGAGAGAAAATATTGGTTCTCTTGGGGGAAATTCATCTTTGTGAGTAATTTCCTCTCTGTGTCTCTGCATTTGGGTAATACCAGAGCATCCCTGCACCTCACAGGTGTTGTTTCCACAGGTATCTCAGGGCATTGGGTGTCATAACTTAGCTCCTGCCCAAATATTCCTGTTTAGAGAAGAGAGAGCTTTGTATTTTTGCGCTAATATTTTGCATTGGCAGAAGAAATTGGTGGACTGGTTTGAAACAGAAATTCTGACACAATGGGCGAGTTTTCTGTTGTTGATGCAATTCAGATGGTCTTGGCTTCTATCATGAAGGGGCTCTTGCAGTCTCCCACTTGCCATGGACTTCAGCAGTCTCCTGTGTTGGCTGCCAGGTCTCTTCCATTGCCAGAGCCCTTCTGACCCATTTCTCTATGGCTAAAGTCAAAGGGTAGCCCAGAGCAGAAACTTCCAGCAGTCCCTTTGCACAGAGCTGCTGTTCTGGGGACCCTCTCGTTTAGTCCAGGGCAAATAATTCAAACCCAGGTTGGGCAGGATGTGCCAGCCAGGCTCTTGTTTCTGCAGCTCCCTTGGGAGAGAATCTGCCTGATGATCAAACCTGACACAGGTTCTGGGATGTTGTGGTGAGGGGGGACAGGGGGTTATCAGTGCTCCCCAGATGTGCACTCATCAGCCTCAGGTACCTCAGGTACCCTGCACAGGTACCAGTGCTTGGAAAGAAATCTTTAGCTGTTCTATAGAAAATCAGGCAGGGCCATCACCCTTCAGGCTGTTTCAGCTTCTAGAAATTCAGTCTGTTTTAAAGATTTTATTGAGACTTACAAGTGCAAGCAGATTCTTTCAAGATGAATGTCAGCTGTTTATGCATATTTTTAAGAGCTTGCTTTTTGTTCTTGGTGGGTTTGGGGTGGTTTTTAAAGTGTTGTATGAGTAAACTGTTAATGGTGCATCTGTGTGTAACATCCTTTCAAGTGGCCAAGTTTGGCAGAAATTGAATGTTCTGCAGAAAAAGGGGCTGTTCAGTCCCAGGTCAAGCAGGGTTTTAAGCTCCAAAAGCTGAGTGATCTTGTGTCAAATACATTGCCTGTGGTTTTGATCTAGTTTTTAGCAGATCTGTACCTGTGATTAGTGCTGTAAAAGAGACAGGCAAGTTGAAGGTCCTGTGGTTTTACAAAAAGTCAAACTTGGCCCAATTCAGCAAGACTCTCTTACAGCCCTTGGGGCTGGACTCTTACAAACATTAACTTTTCAGGACTGCAAGCCATGGACTTTCCTCTTCTTTTGGGATTAATATACTTACAACTTTTGCATGTGAAATGATAGACAAGTTAAGTTAATCATTATTTAGTACTTTCTCATTATTTTTTAGTCTATCTATCTTACTAAAAAAGTAACAGAACAAAACAAACAAATAAAAAATCCCCACCAAATGTTGCTTTAGGCACATTGTGCAGTCGCATATATTCAGTTTTGAAGTCAGCAAACTGATTGCCCTGTGTGGAGTGGTTACAGGGGATCCTGTGTGCTGGTGTTAGGCAGGACAGCTTCCATTTTTCTGGCAAGTGGCAACTTCATGGACTCTTCTCTGTCCAACAGCTCTAAACAAAAGAGAATGATCTTTCTGAGCTGTTAGACTGGAGTTGGTCTCCTCTCTGTGACACACACCAGAGGTGAAGTTTCTGTGGTCTGGGGCTCTGCTGTTTCTATCCTATTTATACATCATTTATTTCAAATTAGTGATACTTATCAGGACTCCAGCAATTTGCATCTGCTCCAGCATCAGGGCCAAATAGGCAAAAATGGAGCAAAACCACAAGGGCTATGAAGAATCTGGGCAGTATTGGTTAAATGCCATTGCTGCCTTCAGGGAATAGCTTTATTCCAGTTTGTTAGCTGTACCAGCCCTGTGGCCAGGCACACAGGAGGAGTGCTCAGATGGGAGCTGCCTTTGGGCAGTAGGGAGAGCATTTTCAGCCCTGGGGGCTGTTGCAGAGCTGTGCTGGCTTGCAGACACCTCCTGAAGATCTGCTCACTGGCTCTGTGTCATGCCAGGAGCTGCCTGAACAAGGCATTAATTATCCATTCCTGTGCATTCCTGGTCCTGATTAATTTACAAGCTTAATCTTTCAGTTTGGTTATGCAATTTGCTCCATGAAATATCACTTGCATTCTTTCTAGTAATGAAAACCCACAAATAATCCCCGTGCCCTAAGTACCTGTCCCAATTATCTACCGCGTTCATAAGCGCTGCTTGCAGAATTATTTTGCCTGGTTAATGTTTGATTTTGTGTTTATTCTAATTGCCAGTGTTGCTATTTTAGAAGTTGCCAGCCCACTGGTGGATATTCTGGTTTCATCCCTTTTGCCATCCCCACTTTGCCCGTTTTACAAAGCCATTCTGAGTTCCCGTGCAGACACAACTGTTCACTGGGGCTGGCCCCTGCTTCCATATGGTGCCCATTAATCACAATTCAGCTATGTAAACACAAACTTGCATTTCATGCTGCATATGCTTGCTCAGCTGAGGCTGAACAAAAGATTTCCTTTTTGTAAGTCATATAAACACACCTGAGACTCTGAGCACAGTGTAAGGTGACTCTGTGTTCTATAGAACACATCAGTTTGCTAATTAAAAATCTGCTCTTACAGTTGATGCTCGTTTCTTTTTATGAAGCCCTGGAATGCTATTAAGTAGGTCTGGAATGGTGATGGGTGGTTTATTGTTTCTTCTTAAAATTGTTTCCTGCCTATTTTGTCTGTGATTTCGTTGTGTTGAAGAGTCACTCTTTGCTTTTCATTTATGGTTTTCATAGAGTAAATCTGCAAGTATTGTTTATAGTTGAAATGTTCTCAATTGTATATTTTCTGAACAGCTTGGATTTAATAGCTGGTTTATGTTTGGAATAAACAAGTAAAAAAAAAAAAGGAAAGGGCCATGAATCAACCAAAGGAAAATAAAAACAAAATCCTTAGAGAAGTAAGTAACAAGGCTGTATACCTTTTAACCCAGAAAATTCATCAATCCTTTTGTCCATGTGTACACTCATTTTATCATTTTGCTTTGATTCATGTGTATTTCAGGGGCTCTGATGTTTACTTTAGGTGGGATCTATCAATAGAGCTGTTACAACAAGACAGAAGAAACACAGCCTGTCTCAAGTATTCAGCTCTTTGGGTTTTTTTCTAAAATATTTCAAGTAGATAAGCTGCAGCATGTTACTCAGGCATAAAGTTACCCAGATTTTATAAGAGCAGGGTTTAGAATAAAAGAACATCTTAGGCTGAAAGAGCAGTATTTAAAACTCATATAGCAGGGAATGTGTGCTTACAGGGAAGGGAGAGTACCATAGGTCATTATGTCTCTTATAGTTAATTATTAATGAAGAACAGCTTGAGAATTCGATATATACAAATACATAACTTCTGATGTGTCTTTCTATACTGGTACCATTTATAAGATTTGCTGTGACTAAGAGAGACTCCCACTTTTAGCAATTCTTACATGTATGCACACGAAAAACCTAGTTTTGATCAATAGCTTTTATGGGAAAATCCATAAAACAAAACAGACCCTTTATACAATTCAGAACAAATAATTTAGACCACAAGCTCTGAGACAATTTCTGTTTAAGCTTGGCTGGAGGATGATGCTCTAACATGCAAAGTGGAGTTGTACAGCATTGACATTTAAATATAATCAAAAGAGTAGATGGTTGAGAGTCCAACAAGAGCCACAAGCAACTGAGTAAGTTGCTGGCAGAGGAGCTGATGGGAAGGACTGCAGTGATTGCAAATGAGGCCTGACCAGGAGGTAATGTGATTAGTGTTCTCTAAGAGCAAAGTACGTTGCAGAAATTAAATGAAGCCTCGAGTGAGGTGGAGGTGGGGGAGAAATCCCATAATTCCTCCAGTTTCATGTCATAAGAGCTTTATCATTTTCAGTTGTGGGTTGTTGGTGGTTTCTTTCTTTTTCCCCAAGCCTTGTGCTGAGGGTGTTTGAGAGTTATTGTGAGATTTGAAAGAATGCTGAGGTTTTGATCTTGTCACGACTGAAAGTCCTTTATAAATGTCAGAGTTGTGCCTGAAAATCTGGGACACTGCTGGGCTGCTCCTCTTGCGAGAGCTCAGCTAATGAGGCCACCAGAGAGCCACTGCCAGCAGCCTGGGGTGGTGGCCCTGCTCCATCGAGCCTCTGGAGAGGGAGCAGGCACCTGATGTGTGATGGCTGACAAGCTAATTTATCCTGATATCCAGCATTCCCATCATGGGAGTGTTTCTGTGGTGCACAGCAGGGTTGTGGTCACCCCTTTCTGTCCTCAGGACGTGGGGATGATGTCTTGAGGTTTTTGGTGGTGTGTTCTGTCTGCTGCTTTCCAACTTCATCAGAGCAGGGGGAGATAAGCAGAGCAAAGCTCCTGGAGATGTGGGCACTGCAGCTGGGGCAGAAGCTTTGTTGGCCTTGTTAAGGTTTTAATCCAAATTAAACCATGTAGGCAATGTGACACCAGCACACGTCTGACATCAGCAGTCACCAAAAACGTGAAGTGCCTAAATTCCCATGAGATGTGATAAGTTTTTCTGGACAGCTTTTTCTGAAGTTTCATAAACATGCAGCTCTTTTAAGGCTCACTAAGGAGTTTGCTTTTTTAAGAGCAGTGATTAAAAATTTCCACAGCGTATTTAAGAGGAACAGGAGGGTTGTTACAGGAGATCCCACCAGCTGCCATTCACATGCCTGAATAACTGATTTGCACTGGAGTCTGGCAACACTGTTTTGTTCAAGATCCTGAACAAGAATAGTAACTTTTTCCTGGTGTAGCAGGAAATTATATATATAGGCATATATTGATAAGTTTCTTCCCTCCCAACTACAGCTGTGAAAGGGCCAAGCAGTTTCCTGGTTCAGCAGCACACAGAAGCCCAAGTCTTGGCACACAAATAATTTCCTTGAGTTCAAGAAAACTTCACATGTTCTTTAATTTATCTGCTTAAAGGGTTTTGGGCTGAGTTGTGGTCAGTGATGACACCAATGTCCTGCAGATTTGACGCTCCCCAAAACTCTGCCAACGTCTGTCTCTACTGATCCTGAGAAGCTCAGACAAAAAAATCCTGTGTTTCAAGGGAACATAAAGGGTCCTCTACAGCAATTCAGATGTACAGATTAGGAAACCACTTTTCTAAAGCCCTAAAATGCCACTTTTCGCTGCCTAGAAATTGGGTGCTTATGTTCTTCACGGATTTTGGAAATGGCAGGTGTCAAACAAAAACTGTGCTGGTGCTACGGTACAAACTCTGTTACTAAAATGTATTTTCCCCAAGAGGAAAACAGGACTTTCCTGAGTGCTTGCTGTGCAGGACATAGATGTGGTTTAGACAGGAGGTTCACTGCAGGAAACAGCAGCACAAATAAATGGGTTTGTGTCTCAGAGGTATCACCTTGTGAATGTGACAGTGGCCATGTAACTCTTGGTAAATCTATTAAAATGTCTGGGGACCTCACTCTAAGACAAGAATGTGTAGATACCAGTGAGTTGTGTATAAAACAGCAAGAATATTTTTACTAACTAAATAACAAGACATTCCTTTGCCCCAGCCTGCTTGATCTGTACTCTCTTACTTCAGGTGAATCAGCCTGATCTGAAGCACACAAGCAGGACTTTCTAGATTCTGTCCTGCTTTGTAAAATTAAGTCTCTGGCTGGTTGATTAATTAGATAGTGGTGCATGGCTTTGTTTTGTGGTTTCATGATAGCTGATTTGGAGCACTGTAACACCACATCCATTTTGAGGTGTAATGTAATGAAGCATCTGTGAGCATTCAGGTCTCACTAGGATCTGTCTGCTGGCCTTTGCCGGGCAGATTTGTTGAGTTTGGGTTTTGGGGACTGGAAGATAAAGCCATGGTAGTTAGACAACTGCAGCCCTATTAAACCATTGAGATCTGACATTGTGGCTCTGGAATCCCCAGAGGATCAGGAATTTGGGGGGAAGAATGGGATTCAATCACTCTGGCAATAGCTCTTACGTCTCTCATGGTAAAGGAGCACACAAACAATGATTTGGGATTTGTTTCCACTACAAAATGGATCTTCCATCCCAAGGCAATAAACAGTAAAAGAGCAAGCAGCAAAGAATCAAATATTAGAGAAGCTCATGCTAAAACATAACCTGAGATTTCTATTGGGAATTTTGTACGGCTTTTCAGCAGCAGAATCTTGGATGCATCAAACACTTGTAGTATGATATTTTTAACAATTAGAAGTCCAAATATGTACAATTACCAGCAGTAGGACTTCAGTCAGGAATGACTGCACCAAGTTTAATTTAATGTACTCAGCCTTGTAATTGTTTTTTTAAATCTTGCTGTGCCAATGGCAGCATTTTTTTACTTAATAGTTTTTATCTTTTATATCCTCCACAAATCACACATTTAAGACAGTTTTGTTTTGCAACATCTCTGAAATGCTGGCTTATTAGCAAGCCAGTCCGTGCCAGATTATTTCAATATTGATAGACTGTATCAGCAGTTGAGTTTAACATTCGTTCCTCGTGCTGTTTTGTTAAGGTTTAGTGGGACTAAATCACAAAACATTGCTTTGCTTGGAAATTGAATTGAAAAGATCCATCTACAGTAGGATTACTTGTTTAGAGAAAGCTGCTCTTGCATTCTGAAGATTTTGGTGGTTTTCACTTGTAGTTTGGGTGCCTGAACAATACCAGGCGAATTTGAAGTGCCTCAGTGCTCCAGCACCCTGCTGAACTGGGATCTTACTTGCAAAGGATATTTTCATCTCAGCTTCCCAAAGCTCTGTCTTTGTCATAAATAAATAGGAGATAGGAAAGCAAACTTGAATTTAGAGTTATTCGTAACATTAATTTTCTATGCAATATAACCATGAGCTGTTAGACCTGCTGGTGACAAATGATGCTGGTGCCTGTGTCTTTTGAGGCTGCACATGATGATAAGGATTAGTCCTGCAAACAGGGGTATTTTCTTTTTCATTTTTTTTATTTGCTTTGCACTGAAACACTTGCATGTGCATTCAGGATATTGCTTATTTCATTCTGGCACTTTTAATATGAAACTTGCCAGATTTTTATCCTAGGCTTGATGGATGATTACCTGTGGGGTGTGAACAGCCAGTGTGGCAGGGTTTTGTGCTGGGGTGGTGGAAGTGCCTTTGAGCCTCATGCTCCTGGAGCAGCAGCTCTTCTTTTCACTTGTGGGGAATTACAGAAAGTAAGTAGGGAAAACAAGGCTTCTGCCAGGATTTCTGAACACAATCCCTTGGTCTGCATTTTCTTTGGAAATTTTGTAGGGTTTTGTCAGGCAAATCAGGTTGATCACTACTGACTGTGACTTCTTTTGTAGAGCAGATTACATGGTATTTCAGCGTGTAGCATGTTACAGTGCTTGAAGTTAGCTGAGTAATGATCTGCATAATCTCATATATATGCCTTTATCAGACACACAGCTGTATACCTTCAGCTTGAGTTGCTCAATGCATAACTCTCTATATCCACAGTCATTTAAAAATAAAAAGTTCACTGTGATAAAAAATTCAGTAGCTCTTGGAATCTGGAATAAGAAGAAGAATTGTTGGACATACCTTGCAATCTGTGTTTCAGATTTTAGGAACAGTCTGGCCCATTGTCTTTTGTGCTGTATGTCAGGCCTCTGACATTAATCCTTTATGTCTTCTGGCAAGTATTTCACATTCAAAAAGGCTTATATGCCTAGGGGGGAAAAAAAAAAAAAGAAAAAGAAAAAGAAAAAAGGAAAGAACGAGGCAAAACAGCAGTGACACAGGTTAAACTAATAGAGAGTAGGGCTTAGAGAAGGTGTGGAAGTGTTTACACTTCATGTGGCAGTGATTCCTGCCTGACTGTGGCCCATTGGATCAATATTGCTGTTCTTCAGCAGGTTTCCCCTCCCAGCCCTGTGCACAGCCAGGTGCTGGATTCCTCTGCACATCCCTTCTTGTGACTGGGACACCTCAGACTTTTATCCTTCTGGATGGAAATGAAAACCCCAACAATTCCCACTTCTGCTGTGTTTCATCCCCACTGGCTGTTCACGCCCCAAGAAATTGTGGAAAATCCCTGGTTGCAAACTTGATCATGCAGGGGCAACAAACCTGGCTGAGGAGCTGCTCCTGCCTGCAGCTTTGGGTAGAGATGCAGCTGAGATGGCCAAAAACCTGCCTGACCTTGCCTGCAAAGAACTTGAGCCTTGCTCCCTTTGTCTTAAGGGTTTCTTATTAAACTCTTGGGGTTTTTAAACTTTTGTCTCCTGGAGTAATTTTCTGTGCTCCTTAATTTTCCTTTGAAGCAGCCAGGGAAATGTTCTTCTTTGGAGCAGTGAATTCATCCACTTTCCCTGATCTGGTAACTGCCCACTGAGGGTCTTCTTTGTGGATGGAGGAATCCACATCTGCACTGAAAAATCCAAATTACTGCATTTGGCCGTGGCTGGAGATGTATTTGGAAGGCTCATCTTGAACACCAGAACCTGTTGTGTTTAGGTGTGCTGCGAGCCAGTGGGGGAAGCTTTGCTAAATCTTTAGGAGATGATTTGCCCATCTGTGCTTTTAAAAACAGGTTTTCTTGCATCTTTTGGCAAAAGAAAAGTGGTTTTTGTTAAATCAAAATGAGGCTTGTGGTCTCATTTTGAGTCCTAAAACACAGGTGTGCTCATGAACATTCCATGGCACAGACAGTGGCCAATTTCTTCAGTGTATGTTGACTTTATTCCTCTGTTGTTAATGGAGGGGATTTTTTAAAGCAGAGTGAGAGTGTGTGTTTTGACTGATTGTATCCAGCAGTGGTATTGGCTCTCAGGAGGCAGGAAGAAATTCCCAAACCATCTGATATTCTGGAGCCTGCTCGTATTTAGCTGTTACCTGTTAGTTACTGAGTGTCATTGCAGCAGGGTGCAAGACCCTCAGTCTTTAATGCTTGGACATAAAAGTCTCCAAGAAACACACACTGCACTTTTTCTAAGCTGTAGGTCCATCCCCCCAGTGTGTATTTCTGTGTGAATTATAATCAAAGTCCAAGAAGTGGCCAGTGTTTTGCTACCTTCTGCTGACAGCTTTTGGCTTTTTTGGAAATATTTTAGCTTCCTGCATACTGTAGCTGTCGCTGTGATTCAGAGCCTTTGGAAGCAGAGCTTCCTCTTGTATTTGTTATTTGCTTAGCAGAGCTTTGACTTTATGGCTATGTATTTCAGAATCTTTTATGCTAGGGAATCGTTTATATTTCAGAGATATGGGGAGGCACCTTGGAGCTTGCTGCATGTCTTGTTTTTTAACCTTAGCCCAGTGTGATATTCTCTCTAAAGAATATTCTCACGTAATCCTGCAGGGAAGGATAAAGGTAACACAGTTGCCTGGCATTAAAACTGTAAATCAGAAGTACATAATGACAAGTCTGAGAAATGTACTAAAAATAAGAACAAGACAGGCTTGTTTCTGAACAGTAAATGCCATTAAATTTGCTTTGAATTCCAACTTCCATCCAAAATCTGCACCCACAGCCCTCAGCTGTGTATCAAGGGGCTGTTTGCTTGTTTTGTACTTCAGAGGAGCTGACTTAACTTTATGTCCTGGTCCAGATGTGACTCTCCCTGGGGATATTCCTTGGCCAGGCTGCAGAAAGATATTTCTGAGAACCCAAAGAGAAATACAAAGATGAAAAAACCTGGCCAACACTGCCTCAGGGGCATTCCATTCCCTGGGAGAAAAGCTGGGGCTAGGGAGAGATGATGGCCCATTTTGTGTGACTGAGAGCAGGAGGGTGACATTTTTACAAGCAGGAAAGTTTGATGGAGCCTGAGCTGCTTCTCAAGCCCAGCTTACACGGACAAGTGTGGTTGTGATCACAGTGAGGATTTCTGGGGGAAAGCTCAGCAGTGAGGCTTTCTCAAGGATTTTGTATACCCTATATATAGTTCTGATTTCCTTCTGGAGGTCTTTGTAGGACTGTATCACCTTGGCAGATGTTTTTGAGATGCAGGACAGGCTCACCTGGGCCTAAGCAGGGCACTTATGTGGGAACTGTGTGTAGCCTTCTTCCCTGGGTGCTGGAGAGTGGGGCAGGGGGACTTGCCTGGAGGTGTGGACTGCACATTCCATTATACTTCAAGGTCGTGCCATTTATCTAGTGGGAAGGGACATAAATGCCTAATTTATGACCTCATTAGTGGTGCTTGATTCACATTTGCATTCACGGGCTCTGAGAAGAAAATGTTTGCATTTAAATCTTTTGTGAGATTTGAAATTAAAGACACGTGAAATTGCCCGAGAATCCTGTAAGGGTGAATCATACATTAAAATAAAGATCCTGCAATTACTGACATGGGGAGTGGATGTTCTATTCCAGACACTGTGGCTTCTCCTGACCCTGCTGAGCAATGCAGAACCAGCCCAAAGCAATCCATTCCCTGGCAGCTCTGATAAAGACAGCACAGGATGCTGCTGTATGGCAGGGGCCCCACGAACACACAGAGCACAGGCAGATTCAGCTCTTGGAATGGGCAGTGGAGGGGGGGTTGTTCCAGGGATTCCAGCAGTCAGAAAGGTGGAGAGGTGAGGATAAGACCCACTTCAAACCCCTGTAATCTGGTGAGGGGGTTCAGCCTGAACAGATGTAGTTTGTACCCAGAAAGCTGCCTGGGAGTCATCACATAAAGCCTCTCATTGTCAGATGGGAAGTTACACACAAAACCCCATCGTGCCTTTTTCCTCTTTGACACAAGTATTGAAGTGTTCCAAGTCCCTGGCCATTCTGAGGATGAGAAAGCAAGAAAATGATCAAAGCAGATGCTGGAAATGATGATGCCATAGTATGGTCCTAACAAATCAGTGCTAAATAAAGTGATAGCTTTGACTGCTCGGGGGGGGGGAGAGCTGCCCCAGCAAGCCTCAAAGGCAGGCTGGCTCATTTAAACATGAGCCTAATCAGCTTGCTCCTTCTAATTACCAGGAAGGAGTGACTGTCTAAAAACTGCTTCTTTTATATGTGTCACTCTCTTCTGGAAACTTCTCTGTAGTGCCTGGTGAACTAAAACCAGGCATCCAGGTTGGCTTGTTGGGACAGTCCATGCCAACCTCTCTAGCCTGAATATGCTTAATTTCCACATCAGCGTAATTAGGAGGTGGCCACAAATAATGGATTGAATGTATTCCTCTGGGAAATTGGGTAGAAAATGCCAAGTTTTGAGCAACATCCACTAATGCTTCAGGAAGGGCTTGCTGACAGAGCAGCTCACGACGTGGAGGTTTTAATTGCCATCCAGAGCTGATGATTCATAGGTTTCTTTCTTCCCATTCCCTTTCCCTTGGCAGATCCTGGGTGTCCTGCTGACACCTGAAGCCAACAGCTCAAACCCTGAGCTCTGATCTGTCCCTCAGAGCCCTCCCAGCTGCCTCCTGTTGCCATTGATGTTGACAGCTCCAGCACCACGCCGTGTCCCTCAGGCTCACAGCAGTGCTGGCACTTCTCACTCTCCTCCCTCTCAGAGGTTCTGTCAAATGCTTGTGCTTTACTTGTGGAACATCTCTGAATGCTGAATCTTCTCTCCTTTGTTTCTGCCACCAACACAAACTTTGGCATCCACCTCTGTGGCTTTCCTGACTCTGCATTCTCTCCATCAGTAAAGTTGGGAGGATCTGCTCCAGCCTGCATTTCCCTCCCCTTTCCCCATTTCTCCACAACATGAACTGGTGCTGGGTAAGGGGAGAAACAGGCAGTAAGGGAAAAGGGAACAGATTTTAATTTCAGAAGACCACAATACTCTTGTTGTTATGCCCAGTGGAGCACAGGCTTTTGTATTAATGCAAACATGAGATTTCCTGAGTTCTTCATGCTTTTGTTTCAGTTCAGTGACAGACATTGCTGAATCGGTGGAGGTTTTTAGCAGACTGTGGGAGATAGGGAAATGTGAGTTGCTCTGAGTTTGTCCTGAAGTTCACGAATGGGTATTGCTGCCAGCTGGGGAGGGCTTGAAGGGTTTGTGTGAATGAATCAATTCATCTTTGAGATACTTAAGTAAAAAAAAAAAAAAAAAAGAATCAACTGGGAGTATTTCTGCCCTCAATTACACACATAAAACATATTTAAGTAGCTGTAGCATATTCAGTTCAAATCCTACCTTATTCCTACAGCCTTAGGCCACCATATTTATGTCAAGGATTTCCCACAGAGACCTGTGCAGTGCTCAGTGCAATGTCTGCAGAGAAAGTGCAGAGTTTCTGGGGTGCATTTATTTGCTACTCTTGGTCAATCATAATTTGCATAATGACGTCCATATTAAGCTCTTGCATGAGTTTGCATTAGATAGCAGGTGTTGTTTATTTAGAAGTATCTAAATACATTTTTTTATATATAGATGAGAGACAGAGAAACCAGCTTTTTATGTTTCATAGTGTTGCCAGGGCATCAGTAGTAAAATATGGCAAATCAACAGTGAGATCTGCAAGAATGAATACAGACTATGCCCAGAGGCTATGGAAGGCACCAAGACATATTTCAGGCTTTATCAGGAATGAGGCAAACATTTGCACGGCCCTGAAACAGCTTCTGGCTTCGCAGTGAACTGCCACAGAATGGTGTAATTAAAAGTTACATTCTGTTTGAGCCTTGTCTCACACTCAGTAATCAAACACCATAATCAGAACGAATTATTGCATTTGTATTCTGCCACCCACTGAAAAAGATGCATTGCTTGGCTTATAGCCTGGTCTTGATTTATGAGGTTTAATTTCAGAGACTGGCACAAAAAGTGAGTCAGATTCCTGCAGGACCTGTTGCACAGAGGCACTGGTGCATGTGGGGGTTTTTTGTAGCTTCTCATGGCTTAGAACAAAATTGCAGGTTGTTTTTTAAAGCTGTTTGGAGTGTGCAGACAAGATGAGGGTTAAGCTGAGGAAGGGTTGATCAGGACACGGACATGCACAGGTCACTGGGGTTGGCAGCTCCAGCTCTGATGTGACCTCCAGGTGCTGTGGATAAAACCACAGGATTAGTAACGAGGCACACACTGAGCCAAGGCTCCTCTAACAAGACAGAGAAGTGGGAAAAGAATTTCTATTCAGGGCATCGAAATCAACCCTTGAAGCATAGCATTGCTTGTTGATTGCAAATAATGGAGCTGCAGAAATGATTTCTGCACAGGAATGTACTGTTTGGCTTTGCTGCAAACTGTTTTCTCTACCCATTTCAATACAAAGCTGGGATGTGATGACCATGAATTATTTTGTTTGGTATAGATAGGAGTTTCCTGAAAAAATAGGCAAATGGAAATAGAAATCCAAAGCTAATATTTTTATGTAAAAATTATGCTCATAAGAAAAAGTAAATAGTTCATAATCCAGCAAACTTTCAGGATATCTGGCAAAGCAGCAGCCCAACTCTGTCCTTTCTGAAGGACACTCTGTGGCATGCACTGGCATTCATCAGTATCCAGAAATGACCAGGAAGATGTAGGCAGTAGTGTGTTACCAAGTGTTTTCCAATGGATGTGAGACATTCAAATTAAAATAAACCATTCAAAAAAGTGGCAAATGTGCTGCAACTGTTGGAAATGTGTGAGAGTAATAATCTGCAGCAGACACTACAAACAGTTGGCAAAATAAACAGTGTCAGGCTGTGGCTGATGATTTTGTGATTAACAGCTGCCAGTTGTTTGAACAAAGGTCACTTTTCCACCAAAGTCTTGCCAGACCTTTGGGGAGGGTTTTCTTACTTGATTCTGAATTTACTAGTCAGCCTGATTTCTGTTCAAAACAGTCTGGGAAGCTGAATTTAGATATCAAAGGCTAAAACTGTAGGTCAGATCCAAAGAGCTGGGACTGCAGTGGGGAAGAGGGAGTTTCTGAAGAGGATTGAGAGCCTTCCTGGGCTGTCCTTCTCCATGATCCTCCCTCACACCTAACCACAGCCTGTGTTTCCAGCTCCAGGAGCAGAGATGTGCATCTGTAGCCCCCTCTGATCAGATTAGCACAGGTTAATGATCTCCAGCCTCTCAAAACATCAGCCTCCTGACTTTGATGACTCCAGCTGCTTTGCTGGTGCCTCTTTCCCTTTGTTCTTTGTCACTCTACCCTGCCTGGCTTGTCAAGTGGAAGCTCTGTGAGCCCCTCTGAGGAGGTACAGAGTAAACTTATTGGATGCTCTGCCCAGGGGCTGTGATTTATTTGTCCCCATGTGTTTATTAAATGGAAAATTGCCTCGCTTTTCTCACCATGTACAATGCCCACGTACTTTGTTTCCTGCCAACATTTCAAATGCTGGGACTTGGCAAGCACACCCAGCTCCTTAAAGTGTAGGCCTTGGAGGCAAAAGTTTTTTGAAACTAACAGGTGCCTCTGAACTTTGATTTAAACTTGTAACTGTCACCAGGGTTTTGACAGATGGGTAATGAAAGATCAAGACAAATGCTGGTAGGAGTCTTTTGAGATGTGCTGCTATTAGCATTTGCTCTGAGCACATTTTAAGGGGAACATAAGACTAACAATTTAATGTCTGTTAGTCATCTCACACTGGAGAGCTCCTGCCAGGGGAGGTGAAATGTCTAACTTAGGATTGATGACAGGGGATTGGTAATAAAGAAGAGGCAAAGGGAGGCACCAAAAAACCAGCTGTAACCATGGACCAGGAAAAGAATAGAAAGAAAGAGACAGATACAATCCGAGTTCTCAGATTTGGGGCTATGTCAGTCAAAACTGAGCTTCACGGGGTATAGGCTGGGAAAAAGCACCTGTAATGAAGTCTCTGCTGGATGTGGTATTAGCTGGAGATGCTGGGGACACAGTGGAGGAAATAAGATGTTTCTTAGAGTGACTCTTAAAGTTGTCACTGGAGAGTGGTACAGAATAATGCAGATAAGCTTCTTAAGCCACCCCTGGATGGCAGCCTAGTGGTACCTCTGCTTACCCTGGATCTGGCTTTTTACATATTCTTTAATATAATACTTCAACAAGGGCTCAGAGTGTGATATTTTATCATGCTCTGGTAGCCCCATACTCCATAAGTAATGAGGTGCCAGTGGAGTCGCAGGGATTGTTTTTTGAGGAGGGAGTCACTGCACACAGTCTCTTCTCTGCTGTTGGATTTCATTGCATTTTCCTTCCACAGCACTGAGATGTCTCACAAGCTGCTAAACTCCAGCCCCAAACAAGCCAAGTAATTCCTTTTTGTGCCAGTCTGTGTGTGTGTGAGACCACTAAGATAAATTCCTGTGTGCCACGCTGAGCTGTGCCCAGATGTGGCAGGGAGCGAGCCAAGGGACTGATGCTGTGCAGTGCTCTGCTCTTCCCCTTCCAAAACCTGCACTGCCCTTTTCTACCCAGAGAATGGAAAGAAAGGGACAGGGGATTGTGCTGAGTTGTTGCTTCTCCTCTCCAAAGCCTGCCAGAGACCTCCTGGAAAACTCTGAGGAAGGAGATGCTCAAAGCAACACCAGCTGCTGCTGTGGGGGGATGTGTGGGGGTCCCCATTCCCAGGAGAGCACACGAGCCCCTCCACTGAATCCCCTTTTTCCCTTCAATGTGTCTCTAGAAGGGTCCAAAGCAATGACAAATCTAACCACAATAATTTTGCAAAAGACACAGGCTTTTCATTTCCCTCCCCCTTCAGTGTTTCCTGACATCTATCAGTGTATTTTCTAACACTGCATCTGTCAAAAAATAACAGATCAGGGTGGGAAAACCTTCAGACCCTGGGAGAAGTGTTGGAGGTCACAGGGTTCTCTTTTCAGGGCTATCAGCATAATTCAGAGCCAGTGACACCCACAGATTAATTGCCCTTTTATTGATTCTGAATTGACTTCCTTAATTAAGGAGAGTGCCACTTGCTTGCATGATTGCTTTTTCTCCATTTTCAAATTATTAAAAAAAAGCTTGGAAGTGAAATCCTTTGCTGTGTGTAAGCTCTTCGTTGGAAAATATTCTGCCATGTTTAACAGACTTCCCTGCCTAAAGTTTATATTTCCTTACTCAGTTTAGATTAATTGGTGTGATTATTTTGATATAAAGTGCACTGAGACGACTTGCAGCATCTGGGGCTATTGAAGCAGCAAGGGGCCCTGTCTGTGTGGGATATTGTGATAGAGATGCTTTCCTCAGAGGAACCAGAATAACTGGAAACTGGGAGAAAAACGTTCCCTTTTCACACAGCTTGTCAATATGTTAAGTGCTCTGGAGACAGTGCTTTTGTGCTTCTGCAGACATTAAATCCTGGGCGTTTCCTGGGCTGTGACAGTCCTGTTTTCAAATGTTTTAAGCATTGATTGTGCTCAGGATGATGGACCCAGTGGTGGAAACTGTGCTGAAGGGATAATGGTGGTGCCAGAAGGAAGAGGGTGAAGTATTTTCCTGGAATACCAGCCTTTGGTCCTTCCCAAGGCTGTTCTTTGCACAGAGGCTTAAACCATAAAGCAAACACAGTGGTTTGGGAAGATAAAATCCATAGTTAAAAATTTGAAAACTCCCACAAAATTTTTCCCAGCTCTTCACACCAAATGTGAGGTGGTGGCAATTTGGGTGGATTCTCATCTGGGATTTTCCTCCCCTTTCCCACTTGGCCAAGCACACAAGGAAGGGGGTTATGCTGAAGGGAATGCTGTTAGTTGAGGCTGCAAGGCTGGTGGGGATTCTGTTCTCTGAAATGTTTTGAACAGATTGGAGAGGGAAAACCACAGGAATATTCTCCAGACTGCTCTCACTGACATCCCCCATGCAACAACAGCAAAATCAAAAAAAGCTGCTGTTCTGGCAGGATGAAGGGGGAGTTCTTTGGGGCTAAGTTGATGTCTGGGGTAAATGTGGAGCTCTGCGAAGCTGCTCTTCAGGGAAGCAAGGAAAAAAAAAGGGAAGACCAAGAATAAAACTCTGTCATTGCAATCTGCTCCTGGCATTTCTGAGCTCACAGTACCCCCAGGTCCTCACATGGAATAAGACTTTATTTTGCTTACCTTCTCTCTTCACCCTGCTGCTTCTGCTGGCATCCACCTGCCTCTTGTTGGATCTTCCATGTGCTCCAGCTCCTCAGGATAAATTATTGGTATAGGAAGAGCAGGGTACAGGATAAAGCTGTCCAGGGTCACTTTCCAATATATTGTAGCTGCCTTAGAGACTGTAACTAAGGAGAGTAACTCTGGTTCTGTAAGATAACACAGAGCAGGTTGGACAAACTGGTTAACTGGGAAGTTTTAGGAAAGCCATTGCTGCAGGTGATGTGGGATTGGGTGGTTTTTTGTTCTTCCCATCTGCAGGATTTAACATCAGAACAGCGATTCACTCTCTAGGGACAGATCAGGTGCAATCCCTGCTGCTTACTCTTTGTCAGAAGCAAAGCATAATATTCCTGCTTTTAAAAGGAAATCTCGCAAATGTATTATTCATTTTTAAGAGATAAATACTGGAGCTGACGAAATAATCATAGTGCAAAGACTTTCAAATGTATTTCCATACATAGTAGCTTTCTAAGTGTGTATATACACATTCTCCACAGTAAATATATATTGCAGTTAAAATTAATTTGTATAGTTGTAATGGGGCTATTGTGGTAATAGGTAATTTGCTGCTTTAATGGTTGGAATCCTAGTAGGGCAAGAAAACCATGGGTTTGATCTTCAGTGAGTGCAAGCTGGTGTAGCCCTACATTGTTGTCATTCTGGACTCGATATTCCAGAGTGAAGGTGATGGCAAAGCAGCATCAACAGCATGAATAGAGACAGAGGGAATGGGTCAGGTCACCCTCCCTGGCTTTTGTTGTGGGGTATCTGGGAAATATCAGGAAATCTGGGGCTGGATGTCCAGAGTTAGCTGGAATTTAACACAGTCTGAGGAGGAAGAGAGCTGCTGAAAAATGCACAGTGGCTGCCATCACCTTTAACAATATCTCAGAATCACAGCCATGACTCAAAGAAGCCCAGTTCTAATTTTAGGGGGTTTTTGAGGCTTCTCTCTCCACAGCTCAGAATTCTGCCATCAACTTGCCAAAAATCCTTGCTGAATTTCTCTAAATTTTCTCTAAAGGTATTTTGTAGAGAACATGGAGTACAATCCACACGTTCTGCAAAAATTCCTTGAGGTTATACTGCATTGATGGCACAATCCATCCCAGTGCAGCATCTTCCAGAGGAAACCCAGCAAGACCAGCCTGTGTTTGAGATATTTATGCAGAGAAAACTGTGAGGGAATGCAACTGGACCAAGAATCCTCAAGAGAGAAACAAATCCCAGCTAAAGACAGCATAGCTGGCTCTTAAAAAAAGACAGTCTTCTCCATGTTTATATCTTTTCCCAAAGCTACCAGTATCAAACACAGGTGAAGGTCATTACTTGGTGGAAACAGTAAGGAAGGAAATTGAATGCACCTGTTGGGTATAATGCAATGACAGTGTGCCTTTTTCCTTCCCTGGTGGCTGAGCTATAAAAGAGGATCAGCCTTCCACAGCTGCTAGCCAAATATTGCACCTTTGGGTTAAACAAGAAAGACTCTCACTTTTAGGCTTTAGTTGCATAAATTACTCAGTTGCTTCGATAAATCCATGTGAATTGAGTAAGGTGCTTAAGCAGGCACATTAATGAGCCTTTAGCAAACATCTCAAAGCTGATGTGGCTTTATGGGTCCAGGTTAAAGGCTCTTCTCCCCCTTCCCCCATTAGGATGGTGTGAAACATCACAGGGAGCTCTCTCTTCTCCAGCACTTGGTGTGGATGTGCCGGCTTGGCCAGGTGGCACTGTCCCACATCCTGGCTGCTCTTTGGCTCTGTGGAACACCCCCTAACCTGCTCTGCTCATGGAGGGATTATTCCTAGAGGCATAAGAGCCATGGTGCCAGTCTGGATAAAGTGCAGAACATTTCTACTTCATCTGTCACTGGTAGAGGATGCTGATGTAGGAGCAGCACGCAGGATGGATGGAGTGATCCATCCTAGGCCATATGCTCCTCATTTCTGACAGTTTGTACTTTGCAAAGACTTTCTGAGCCAGCAATCCTGTTTAGACCACCACGGACCTGCCCTCTAAGATTGTGTTTAACTCCCTTTGAAAACCATTTAAACTTTCCAATAGTTCATGAGCTTGAAAAACATCCTCAGGGATGATGGCTTTGCTAATTACAGTGGTTGCTGCGTTTTAAACCAGCACAGTTGCTTTTGTAGCCAGCCAGAGATTGGAGGCTGAAATCAGGTAGGGGAAATGCAGGGCTTTGCCATCTGCTCCTGCTGAAGTCTGTTGTTTTGGGTAAGTGGCCGTCCAGTGCATTAATGGCCCCTGGTAGCAGCACAATACCTGGCGGTGCTGGCGTCCATTTCTGGCTAATAGAAAATGTCACAGTGTAAGCACCGTGTTCTAATTGCCTTGGCCCATTTCCATCACAAGCATTAATTTAGTGTAATGCTGTTTGGGAATCTCAGTGAATTGCTGATGTGGGGCTTGCCAGCTGCTGGAGGAGCTGCAGTTCTCCCCGTGCTGGTGTGGCTGTGCTGCTCGAGCAGGAGCAGAACGAGGGCTCAACTGAGGCAACTTAAAGCATTTAAAAATAGCAGACAGATTATTTTTACAAGTGGAGCCAGGGCAGGAAGAAGCAGTGCCAGTTTGCATTGGGAAAGAGAGCAAAAACCAGAGGGTTTTGAACACTTTCCAAAGCTGCAACAGTTTTAGTGCAAGCTGACATGAATTCTGGTGTAAGATGTGCAAACTCCAGCAGATCCCACGTGTTTCACCAACATCAAAAGTGGCAGAGCTGCACGGAAGGTGGGATGATTTACAATCAAACAACAGCAATTATACCAGGGATACAGATTACTTTATAATGAGACTGAGCCAAAGCCACATGTCAGTGCATTAGGCTTCTAGTTCACGTTTAATCATAAATCTTCAGTATGAAGGTTATAAAACTCTTTTCACCAATATTTGTCTGCCTGAAAAATCTATGAAGCATTAGCAGCAGCTTGAAGCCATGAAGAGGAACCACTCAGCTTAATTTACATGTAAAATATATACAGTACAAGCTGCAAAAAAGATCTCTTGATGTTTTCCCATGATATAAATATTTGATGTTGTTTAGATTTCTTTCCTGTTCTTTTATGGAAGGTTTTCTACTCAATTAGAGTTGGGTGGAAACACATTTTCTGCCCAGTTTTGTACCAAAATCATGGGGAATGATCAAAATGAACAGATTTAAAAATTAAATTTGTTATTGCAAATGAGATTTATAGATATTTTCTCTTTGGGGAATATGATGCTATATTGATTTCTTCAAAATAACAAATAATGATATGGACTATTAGAAGCTGTAAGGTGGTGCATCCAATTCCTGACAGTTTTATTATTCCATCACTCTGAAAAGAGTTTGTTCAGCTAATTCTTGTTCTTGCTGATACAAAGTAAAGATGAAAGCCTCTGTGACTTGATGGGTGAATTGACATCTCCATTCCTTAAGCCATAACAGAGTGGACAGTACAAAATTCTCTCTAAAGGGATTTTTTTTTTTTTTTAATGGGAAAGCAATCTTGGGTTTGCCTGATTTTTACATACTGAAGAGCAGCTGTGCTGGGTCCAGCAGTTGGGCTGTTCTGAAACTTCTGAAGAAACAGAACTGATGCAATATTTGAGACCAGTCCTGAGCTGTGCAGAGATATCTGCAATAATGGATGATTTTACTTTGTATGGGAATCAGTCAAGAGAAATTTGCTGAGGCTAGATGTATGACAGCCTGATCTCACTGTAGTTTACCATGACATTTGGTTGAAAAGAAGAAAAGAAATAGGGTTGTTGGGTGAAATGCTCCTCACATGGATCTTATGGGATATTTTATGGAGTATAGAAGTATTTATATGACATAAGAGAGTAAATTTGGCCTGCATGTTCCCATCCCTAGTACTACAATAGAGGTGGAGTACTTAATTTGTATATTTTAATGAAGGTAGATTAGCATAGTTATGGCCTGGTGGAAATCCCTGCTTTCATGGTCATAATGTAGTGATTTTTAATATATATATACCATATTTATGCAATGCACAGGAGAGAGAAATTCTTGAGTGTGTGGTACAATCAAAATCAGCTGTGCAACAGCATGAATCTGGTTCCTGTTTCTCCACATTCTTGTAATGATCCAGCAGAATCCAGAAAAAAAATCCCATTGCAAAGAAACACAGATAAAAACAAAAAGTAGTTGAAATCACTGATACCTAGCAATTATATCCAGATAATGATGATTCAAGTAACAAGCATATAACTACATTTCCTGGCACCAGCATTTCCACTACAGCAAAACAACACTTTAACAGCATTCCTAATCAGCATGTGCAACAAAACAGAACCTCAGCTCGGTGCTACTTAACTGGATGTTGGTTTTTTTCCACAGTGTTTCATAAATATCTTTAGGAAGTGAATCTGATGATAATAATTATACTACTGCTGTATGCAGCTAAAGACTTCTCCCAGAATAACAAATAACCTGTTAGAAAATCTCTTAAGAGCTCCCCATGCCTGCCTACACTAATAATACAGTAGAGCTTTGTGTGTACATAGGCTTTTTAAAGGCACTTTCATGTTAATTATCTAATTAAGCCTTACAATTCTCTTTGAAAGTAAGTAAGTATGATTATACCTATTTTATGAAGGTGGAAACTGGCAAATAAAGGCTTGATGTCATTTCATCTAATATTCTTTGACCTTCCCTGACTTTCTTTGACATTGATTAGATTGACTGGAGGGTTTAGGTGGGGGCACAGGCATCCAAGATTCCCCTTGAGGGAGCAGAGAAGATGATTTAACCCACATGAGCTCTGTGAAAAGCTGCCCTGGGATCACTCAGAGGAGCATTGGGATGTTATGTCTGAGCTCACTGTCACCACTGCCTAAAATTTAGGGGAGAGAAAATCCCCAAAGTTAAATCAGCAAAGCTCCCAAACTTGTTTCTAGCAGTGGTCCAGTATCCAAGTTGTCTTTAGCATCCTTCCCAGCTGGAAAAGGTCCCAACACTTGCAGGGTCCACTCTCATGGCAGGTGATCTGCCTGGCTGGGGATGAAGCCATCCCACCCAGGGGTTTGTGAGAGGGCTGTGACAGGGCTCCTCACCCACTGCAGCATGGTGGGGCTGCATCTGGAGTCCTTCAGCGTGGTGAGAATGAGCAGATGGGAAGAGAGTTCTCTCACTCCTTGCCCTCTGGAGTGCCAGCATTTCCCTGCCTGTCAGCTGGGACCTGTCTGAGCACCAGAGGATCCCTGGGGGTGCCACAGGTCTTGTTCATCCTGCAGTTCGTGCTGCAGTCCCTGGGCTGCCTTCAGGGGAAGCTGTTTTGCAGCCAGGAATCTCAGGCTGTGCTGTGGTGGGTATTGGGTGGCACTGATTTTGGCAGGGAGAAGCATCCCCAGCCCTCCTCTCCTGCCTGGCAAGCAGCACCTGCCCTACCCAGCTTGCTGCACTCTTTGCAGTGTTGGGAAGCAACTTGTGCAGGCATCTGTGGACATGCTATGTGTACAGCTGCTGGTGTAGTCTCCAAATGAGTATAAAAACCCCTGAGAACAGAAATGCTTTTCATAAGACAAGAACTGAGTTTGGTAGATGATAGTTTATGGTGGTATCGCCTTGATGGAGTGGTCTGCAACCTTTCCTGGGCCACAGGCCTGTGATACTGAAGGAGCAAACACCATATTTAGGATCAGGCTTTGCCTTTCTTTACTGTTGTGGTGGAAAATGCTTGATTTTCCCTGGCTGCTGGGAGCACTGAAAGCTCTTACAGGTTGTGGGCTACTGCCTTAATAGCTGTATTTCCTGAAACTTTCCTGTGCAAATTCAATAAATCATTCATGAAGTGATTGAGGCTGATAGAACTTTCTTCTGTGCTTGCAGTGGTTCAGACATCACTTTTATCTTTTCTGAGTCCTAATGCATAGTTGGTGAGTGACTTCACTACTTCATAGGGAGCCAAACTGCTGGAAATTTAAGGCTTGGATGCTTAAGCAAAAATGAAAACCAGCTTAATGAGGCTGTGATTGACACAGGGGGGTGCAGTGATGGGGGAGATCCAGAGTCACATCTGTGTGTGACCAGGGAGAACCAGTGTAACTGGGAGTCAGGCTCTGAGCAGTGGTGGCCCCATCCACTGAGATGTCCCCACTGGGGTGTTTGTCCCTCTGGCAGGTGGGTTGGAGGCAGCAGTGATTTTTCAGCTGCTAAATCTACCTGTGGAGATGAATCAGTGTCCTTCACTGCCTGCCACTGTCACAGAACTGCTGCCAGGAGAAGCGTGCATAGAAGTTGGATGGGAGGAAAGTTGTCCATTAAAACTCTGCATTCCATAAGGAAATGGGGCATTTAACAGCACTGCTTGAACGTGCCAAATATATTTATTTACTTCTATCCACACTGAGCTGTTTCCAATAATGAAAAAGCAAATATTGTAATGAAGTTATATTTCAGAAAAGCGAGTAAGCCTTGAGGAGGGGCCTCTCACAGGGGTTGTTAGTAT
Source organism: Chaetops frenatus (assembly GCA_013400775.1). Classification (NCBI taxonomy): domain Eukaryota; kingdom Metazoa; phylum Chordata; class Aves; order Passeriformes; family Picathartidae; genus Chaetops; species Chaetops frenatus. The sequence continues at coordinate 494,432 of VZTR01014594.1, forward strand.
TTGCTGTTCCCCTGAAAACCTCAAAGGAGGCATGTGCCAAGCTGAAAAGAGAGCAGAGCTCTTCAGTTTCCTTTCAAGTGCTGACTGGAGGGGAAACCACAAGGACTTTTCCTCTTATGTTGATTGCTGTAATGATGTGCTGTACTATTGAATTTCCAGGTCTAACTGATGTGGATCAATTATTTGAGTTTGATGGGCCACCTGCTTGGGAAACTTCTGTAGTATTTATAAAAGACCTGGCAGTGCTCTCCTGGCAGGAGATACTTTTACATTCACTCCTGTGGAAGTGCTGTCCAGGTTGAATTATAAAATGAATCAATGCCATGCTGGCAATGGGATGTTACTTGGGTTTTCAAGTTTCACAGTAGGACTTCCTCAGTGTGTAGTGCAGGATGGATAATTAGCTTAAAGTATGTGCCAAAACTTGAGACCAATTATATGATGCACATAAAGGCTCCTTTGTGTGAGAACCACTCGAGTCTGTGTCAGTGCAGGGTAAGAGCATTGCAGGATGTCACCCTGAGATTGTGGGTGGTGCTGTCAGCTCTCAGAGCTGTGGTTTTGCAATCACCCAGCCAAGCTTTTATCAACACACTTCCCATGGGAAATACCATCCCTGCTGCTCAGCAGCAAAGCACTGCTGCTCCTGCAGAGCCCTGGCTGCTACTGCTGCTCCTTCCCAGGTGTCAGCCCTTGGGTGCAGAAAGGGAATGTTCAGAACACTCCTCTCTTAACAAAGGAGGTGATCTTGGGTCTGTTTAGTTCACTTCCTGTGTGGGCAATGCGATGAGCAGGAGTAAAAATCATGGAATTGTTCTTACACAGGTTTTTTATTCTGTGTTTAATAGCTGGAGCAGAATTTCTTACACTTGCCCAACATGTGAGGCATCTGCAGTTTCTCCGAGCACTGAAATTCTTCCGCACTTTTCTTGCTGGGACAACGATTTGATGGCCATTCTTTCCCCAGAGTATTTCTGACAACAGCATACAAATATTTTAAATATTTTATTCAGAAACATCTGGTTGCTTTAACCAAAAGAGATTTCTTTGGGATTAGGTTCATGAATTTAAATAAAAGCTATTAGTTGTTGTGGTTTGGTTTTAGTTTTCTTGTTGGCTAAGAAAATAGTCTTAAAGTATACAATCATCTTTTCTGAGTGTGCCTGCTTTGTTCTTCCTGTCCTTTGAACATTCTATTATGTCAAATATTGTACTTTGATTCCCATGAGCAGCCTTACAACTGCATGACTCCCTTTGCAGAGTATCTTCCTGCACAAGATGCAGTTACAGGTGTGGAAAAATCCTTGAATTTTTAAGTTCTCTTATTAAATGGGACCTTTGTATTCCTGAAGTTCCAGCATGTGGAGATCAGACTCCTTTAAAGAAGTGGGACTATTTACAGGTTTAGGTGAGACTTTTTAGATTGTTCAGCTTCAAAGAAATTGAAGAAGAGTATATAATGTATATATTGCTGGTTATTTTTCATTTTCCTGAAGGAATAAAAGAATGTGACCAGATTCCATTTTGGCTGTTAAATCAGTGCAGCCCTGAAACCACGTTAGTGTTCCTGACATTTCATCAAAGCACTGATTTGGCAGCTCCTGACATTTGGATCAGTGACTAAACTTGTTTCCTTGTTGATAGCAAGTCATCTGCAGTTAGAGCAAAACATGGCTCCTAGACCTGACAGATTCTCCTTTGCCTTGAAAATAAATCCTAACATTGCAAGGTCATTTGAGAGCTCTCACTGGAAAAAAGGTTCTGCTCTTAACCCTTATCTGGGTCAGTACTTCTTTACATTTCCATGGTCTGTACTGGAAGATCAGAAAGTGCTTTATAAATATTAGATATTATTAGATAATCTTTCTGCTGAGTTTGATAAAGCAGTATTTCCTTCATTCCATGCTTTAGGCTCAGAGTAGTTAAGTGACTTGCCCAGAGGAGTCTGTGGTAGAGCTCTGAATAAAATTTATGCTGGTACCAAGTTGGCCTTTCTGTACTGTGGTATTTTATTCAGAGGGTACCTTAAGTGGCTCTACTGATTCAAGTGAAAATAGGATATAATATGCTTTATAAACAAGTTCAGGAACTGACAGGAGGGAGAGAGAATCATTATTTCAACTAGAGGACAATATATTATTTTTTTGCAGAATAAAGCAGAAAGGGTAAGAACACCTGGCTGCTCCCCTTGCCTCCCTAACACTGGAACTGAGTGCAGGTGTGAGCAGGGTCCTGGTTAGTTATGGACATTAAATGATGCTATAATCCATTTCTGCAACACCAAGTAGTGTAGTCCTAATCCAGGCACAGATCTCAGGCTGACTTTATTGATCATGTGATTCTGATCTCACATGTCTACATAACAGTCATATTCTGTGTACTCTGTTCTTCTGGCTTCACCTTCATCAGCCTCCTTATTGATGCTTGATTGGCAATGTGGTGATGAGGGATGGAATTCAGCTCAGCACGGGATCAGCCACCTGGACTGAGTGGCTCCTCTCAGCATGGATGTATTTTTTCTGTAATATATCACTCTTGCATCAGTTATTCTCCACATGACCTCCTTGCTTTGAATTTCCTATTTGCAATATCAGCTTTTTCAGACAAAATCAATGATGAGCGGTGTAATTAATTTATACGTGTTTTAATTAAGTTTTCAGCTGCTCCAATGCTTTTCATTATCTTAGCATGATCTCTTGCTGCTACCAAACATTACAATGAAAAAAACCTGTTGATTAAATAAATTATTATTTAAGAAGTCCCCTGCAAGTTGTCAATGTAATTAAAGCTCAGCGATGCAAAGTGAATATAATACCTACTGCACAAAGAAATGTCAGGTAGAGCAAGGTATTTAGAAGGTCTCAGGAACCTACAACAGCCTGGGGCAGGTTCTGTCAGCTCTGCAATGGTTTGTGTGGCATCCCATCATCCTTCTGACATCTGATGCCATTTATTTTATCCCAGTCATGAGGCTGAAGGAGCCATGGATGCCTCCAGGAGCTGAATTTGCAAATTGAACAGAGATCACCATTATTAATATGGCATGATAGAGAATGGTTTGAGTTCTTGACAACTTTTGAAACTTTGCTTTGCCAAAAAAATACAATATTTAACCTGCTGCTAGATAGGAAATGAATTGATGGTGCCTTGTCTCTCAGGGGTTTATTTTTAGAAGAATTCATCTTACTCTATTTCACTGGTAAATTAATCTGTTCATTGGGCTCTTGGGTAGAAGACAGACATTGCTTGACTGTTGCCTGCTTAATTATACCCTGTAATTTTGATTGACAGTGGAATATGCATTGAAAAGCAGCTGGAAGTGTCTGTCAGCTCGTTTAGAAACTGGTGAGGAATCTCTGCCTCCTGCAGCAGCTTCTTGCTGTGCTAACCTAGGCCAAGTGGGAGGTTGCTGGATGGTTGAGGGGCAAAAGCAAGCAGCCATCACTCACATCTAAAAATTAGATGTTTAAAGTATGCCACAGCTACTTTCAGCAAACACTGGGCTCCCACTCAAAATCTGAGGGTTAAGCATGAAGAGCTTGTGTTTCTGTGTAAGGCATTAATTGGGATTTCTCTCTGCTGGAGTGCCTGTGAGGATGCTTTTGCTGTGTTAACTTGGGATTCTTCAAGTGTGTGTGGCTTTTAAAACTGATGCTCAGTATTTCAGTAATTTATGTGAGGCTCCAAATCATGAAGGTAAAGGTACTTTCAGTGACTTTGGTGGGGTACAATGTAGGAATGGGGGGAAATAGGATGATCACATTTAGTTGAAAGCTGTGAGCTGTAAAAGGAAAAATACTGAACATTAATGATAGTGAGTGAAGTCTGAAGCCATTGAAATGGCTGGGAGATAGTTTGTTCAGGGATGAGCTGGTGCTTTCAAGGACGTTTGCAACTGCTTGGTGTTTGCCTTGTCTTCATCCCCTATTTCTCTGTCCAAGATGTTCTGCTGCTGCTGCGTCACTGTTCTGCCTCCTCTTGATCACACCAGTGTTGTGAGGGAGAAGGAGAATGAAGAGACTGTCAAAACTGTAATATTTTTGCCAGCAGCCTCCATTTCCCTATTCTGGGAGCTTCATTGCAGGACAGCTCCCAGTGGTGAAAGCAGGGCGTTTTTGCATTTTTCCATGTTTGCTGAGGGGCTGTGAGCCAGTGACTGTGAGAGAACACCAGATGGAAATGGAAAGCTGGGGAGAGCCCCAGTGAATGTCAGCAGCTGAGCATAATTGCCCAGGCCAAGGTGCTGCACGTAGTGATCCCTTCTTTGGTCAGTGTTATTCCGAGGTTTGTTGCCAAAAGGGAACTGGAGAGGGAGTGTGTGTCCATTTGTTGGGATGCTGTCAGCAGGGAAGGGAGAATGTGGGCCATGGGGACACTTCCATGAGGTGCTCTCTGCAGCCAAATCACAGCTCTAGCTGTGACTGCAGCTCTCCTTTTCACAACTTCTAAATGGGCATAAAGTGCCATACAAAATAAGCAGGATTCTCCATTCAAAACCAGGAGTGTGGCTTACCAAGTGCTTTAAAAAACTTCTTTCAGAAATGTCTGTGCAACATGACTTGACTGATTTACCTTATAATGGCTCAAAGCCAAGAACATAATGAAATTGTGAGCAGAAGAAATTACTCTAGTGCTTTTTCCCTTTTGCTATCTGCTGATTTATTTGAAATGCCTTTCATTCAAATAAGTGTCCTGTTAACCCACATGCTGCCAGAACCCTGGGAAAGAAAAGAAAGGCAAAACAGAGGCAGTGACTGTAAGGGAGAAGAGCGAACAAGTTCAAGCATTGTTGCACTATGTGTTTGTAATTTTGGAGGCAGAAAAAACAAAAGTTTATGGTTTCAAGCATCACTATTACTTTGGGAAGCTGGAAGCTTAAAAGCCCAATGGACAGCTAATAAAAAATTTGTGATGACATGTCTCAGCTCTTCTGACATAGGCTATTTAAATCCTAGACTTGTATTGCAATAATAATGAGATATTCCTCCCCAGTATTGATTCCCTGCCCAGTTTGGGACCACCTGTGCATCCTCTCTCTGTGGTTCAGGAACGTTGGGTCTGGATCTTCATGGCTAAATTTCCTGAGTGTCAGGCAGGCTCTTGGAGCTGTAGAGATGGGGCTGAGAACCAGCACCACATTGGTGTGGCCTGGTGGCTGTGATCTCACAAAAAAAGGGCAGGAGGAGGAGAGGAAATCAGAGCTGGCAGGGAGGCTTTGCTGTAAAACTCTTGCTTCCAGATCCTGATTCAAAAGCCTGGCTGCCTCCAGTCCTTCCTGTGAGAGACAGAAAATAAATTGCTGCTGTGGAACATTTTATTTGCACTCACAGAATATTCATCCAAGGAGCAAAGAAAGCACCAGAGGAGTGTGATGAGGGCTCGTTTTTTCTTAGCAAGCCAGTAGGAAATAATGCCAGAATCAGACACGGCAGAAGATTTTTGACAACATGGAAATTCCTCTTTGTGCATTGCCAGCTAACTCCAGCTTGATGCAATTCCTCTCACCTTGAATCCACAGCAGCTCCCAGAACTGCTACGATTTCTTAATCAGTGGCTATTCAGCATGGCTTCATCACTGAACCTTCCCATCGTAGACACACAGACCAAGTGCAGCAACTAAAAAGCTTTTGTTTCTGCCACTCTGGAAGGACAGAAAGAGGCAAATAATGGCCAAATTTCTGCATAGTGCCTCTGTTAGTTGGTAAATACTTCTGAAAACTATGGAGTTTTTTTGGGGGAGGGGGAAAGAAAGGTAAAATTGATGCCAAGAGGTGTTGTTGATCTGAATACACTTAAATAGAAAACTAGATTCTTTCCAGTTGTCAGAATTTCTGGAATATTTTCTTGAGGAGATATTAGGGACTGAAAGGCTACCAAATTTTTGTAGTTTGGGGTAAGTTTAGCCTGAAATTTGGGGTAGGTTGTAGGTAAGTTTAGGAAGAAATGAGGTTTTATGTGAAAGAACAAACACATATATAGATGATGCTCCTTTGGAAATGGAAATGTTCTTGAGCCTCTCAAGCTGGTTCAGGTGCCCATCGTGCTCTGCTGCTTTCCCATATTGCTTTATCTGTCTCCCACTCTCTGCATCAGCAGATGAGAACTGTGTCCATGGCATGGCAGTGGCAGATTCTGCAACTGCATCTATTTTTCAGTTCTGAGACTGAACAGGCATCTGCTGTTTATTTCTGGTGGCTGCCCAGAAGGAACATTGATGGATACTGGTAAAAACCAAGCTTTGGGTTCGAAAGGTGGTGGCAGAAAACTTTCTCCTGGAAAAGCAGCTGTGTTGTTAAAGTTTGGCACAACTCCTTGGGGTATGTTTTGGAGCTGGCTGTAAATCAGGGGCCATTTGGGACTAGAAGAGAAGGAGAAACCCCTTTACATTATCAGGCAGACCTTGGAAACTGATCTCCACATACAGGTAAAGATTGGGATTAAATTGTCAGTGTAACCATTTGTAAGGCTCTTTGAGTTTGGATTTATTGATCAAGACAGTCAAGGCAGGCTGAAGAGGCCCTGAGACAATGTGGAATTCGATGCAAAATAAAGGGTTCTTTCATTGCATAATAGAATATCAGCTTGCAAGAGAAGAATAATGATAGTTCAAAGTCATGTAGATAAATATTGTGCCTCAAAGTTGTGTTGGAAGGGGAGTTTCAAAGATTTTTCTGCAGCCTTGCCAATTAAAAGAAATGATAAATATTTGCATTCATGAGTGCCCTGGAGTCCTTTCTCTAAGAAAGACAGAAAAGGTAGAACAAGGTTTGGAATTCAGTACTTGCTAAGAAAATAAAGACCTGGGGCTGTGCACAAGTACTTACTTAATCCCTGTTGTATTTGTTGTTTCTTTGACACTTCTTTCTGCTACTTCCACTCATGTCTGGTAGATGGCATTAGCGTATAACAAATTTCTGAAGTTCTTTTCTTATTGGAGGGGGTTTATTTTTCATCCATTTTACAGATAATGCTGTCTTTTTCTGGCTAAGCAGTTTTAAAGCATTTTTTCCCCTCAGTGTTTCAGTTATGATTTGACTAAATGCTTATATTATTCAACATGCCTTTTTTCCTCCTCCTTGTGCCATATAATTACTATTTCTTCTAGAGGGCATCAATCACTGAGAAAGAAAAACTTGATATCTTCAGCTGACTCTGAATTTAGAAGCTCTGTTATATTGTGCACTGTTTATATGCAGTACCATATTTATTTCATATTCTCCTGGCTTGGAAAGGGGGATGGTGCTCGGAAGGGAGAAAAAAAAATTCTCACACAGAGGAAAAATGCAGATACTCAGAGTAGTAAATAGAGGTGCTTATATGCAGGGTTGAAGACATATTTGACTCCTCTGCAGAGAAAGAAGCTCCATAAATATATTTTGTCTTTTTCAGTCCACATCAGCATTTTTAGCTAATTTTGTGTGCGCCAAGAAAATTAATAGGACTTCCATGACAGAGGGGCCATTTTACTTAGGAAAAGAGTCAATTGCTTATTACCTCCTCAGGATTTTCTGTATCTGGACCAGAAGAAGGAAGTTTCATCCCCAAGTAAGCTTTGGCAGCAGGGTTGATGAGTCTGCCAGTAGCTTTATCTTCATCAGTGCTCCTGGGGATGACATCTCTTGTGCTGGGATGTACATATTCATCCTTGCTTTTAGATTCAATAAGCAGGTAACATTTCCAGGAAATGTTTTGGCTAAATGCTGGTTGAGAGGCATTTAGAGCAGTGGGCCACTGCTTCCCCCCCCACCATTCTCCCCACCATAGAAACAAGACTTATTTCCTTCATAAATAACCAATCTTCAAACAAAAATCACCAGTTTCATAATTAGTTTCTTCTCAGAACTGGCCAAAGCCCATAATTCTCCAAGCTTTGCATGTCAGCAGCAGAAGGAAGAAGTGGAGTGCTGAGTGAACATTTTTTTGGGCACAGTAATGGTTTTAAGTAATCCTCAAGAGGTATCTGTTTATGAAGATGATCCTTTTCAGATCAGATGTGCTTGATAGCAAAGGACTAAAAAAAATGATAGAGATATCTTTGAGGTTAATTTTGTATAAAGACGGTATAAATGCAAAACATGCTAAGCACCATGTTTTATTGAATCTATCTAATTATGAGCAACTAATCAGCATAATTTTCCTGCATTTTCAACCACATTTCCTTGAGATTGAAGTATTTAAGGCAATTAAGAAAAAATGCCAACACCTAATTGTGACAGATTTTATCTTTAAGCAATCCTTGGGTTTATCTTTGTATAGAAATGCAAATAATTTGGGACAGACAGGGCTAAGCTCTCTCTGGGTCCTGGTGTAAGAGGCATCATTGTGGTGCACACTCACTGCAGTGAGTGAAGAGCTGAACACGTGTCCTGGTAGCCAGCTTTCTTTGGTTTTATTTTTAATAGCTTTTAAAGCATGTTGGTTTGGAGATTTTTCAGGGCCTGCAGGCCTTCCTTGCTTCAAAACACAACGCCAGCTTCAGCATCCAGTGGGTGAGGAAAGTGTGTGGGTACATTTCTGCCCTTTTGCTTGCAACAACCTGTAACTTCCAGCATTAAGGTGTCATTTCCCTTAGTGTACACCACCAGGGTTTCCTCTCAAAGAAAGAGGGACTAACTTCACATGGGGATCACCATCTGAAACATGCTGATCTGCTGTAGCACAGCACCATTCCCCTGGTTTCCCAGGCTTTAGCAGGTGGAAGTGTCCTTGCTGGGGTTTCCCTGGTGTGTTATTTCCCCTCTCTGCCATCCCATCTTTATGGTGGTCTTCTACTGTGATTTGCAGGCAGGTTGTCTTACAGCTGTTCTTGCACCTTTCCTTGGCCTCTGTCATCTCTCCCAGTTACCAAAATAGTGCTGATGGTGGCCTGCTCTCCAGTACAGAAATACCATGTTCTTGTCATGTAGAGCATTAAAATTCATAGACTGTAGCTTGTCTGTTTCTTGCAACATTCTGGACAGGCCTGTTAACCTTTGAGAGATTTGCTGTTCAGATTTTTCTGTACAGCAATAAAAACAGGTAGGTGAAAAGGAGCCCTACTTGGAGAAAGTTCATGTGTTGGGATGATGAACCCATAAAGCTCTGGGGCTGTTCCAGACTCTGCTCCCAACGTGTGTTCCCCCACCTGCTGCCATTAAAGCCTAGGAAACACCTGGGTGATTTAGGTTAAAAGAAAGGCTCAGGCTGTGCTGTTGGGCTGCAGGGAGATGAGTTTAACCTCCATGTGGCAGTCAGGATGGAGACTGCTGTGCCACCGTGCTATGCTGCCCCCAGGTTTGTGTGAGGATGATGATAAATAGCTGCAGGGGTGAGAGGAGGAGGCTCTGCTCAGCAGCACTGATGTGATCACAGCCCAGCACTGCTCCTGCCAGATGCTCTGGAACTGAGAAACACTTGCTGCAGAATTCACATCTAACCCCACTGTTATAGTGCGTTTTTTGTGACTTAAATATCACACTCCTTCAATGCATGTGTATGTTTCCACAGACAGCTGAGAGTAAATGCTCTGCATTGACTTCTCTTGTGCTGGTCTCCTGTAATGTGGGGGGTTACATAAATACCCAGCCATTGATTAGAACCATAGAATCACAGAATATCCTGAGTATTAGGGGACCCACAAGATCATCGAGGTCCAGCTCCTGGCCCTGCACAGACACCCCAACAATCCCACCCTGTGCCTGAGAGTGCTGTCCAAACTCTCCTGGAACTCTGCCATTCCCTGGGGAGCCTGGGCAGTGCCCAGCACGCTCTGGGGGGAAGAACCTTTCCCTGAGATCCAGCCTGAGCCTCCCCTGACACAGCTCCAGCCCTTCCCTGGGTCCTGTCCCTGTCACACAGAGCAGAGCTCGGAGCTGCCCCTCGGGAGGAGCTGCAGCCCCTGGTGAGGTCTGACCTCAGTGTTCTCTTCTCCAAGCTGACCACACCTGGTGACCTCAGCTGATTCTCAGATGGCTTCCCCTCTAGACCCTTGTCTTTGCATTTGGAAACAGGTTTTGTAGGAAAGGGATTTAATTTTTCACTTTGCATGTTTCCTGCTGTTCTGGAGGGACAGTTTACTCCAGCTTGAGTGGGTCCCTAAGCCACAGAAATGGAGAAGGCAGGACAGATCTGAAAAATGAGAATAAGACACAAGGGCAGTTTAAAAAAAAAAGGCAGAAGCAAATAAACTTTTTTTAATTAGCAGTTAGTGACTTCATAGAGTTAATCTAGAATTGTAAATACATCTCTGAGTGAGGTATAACATGAAAACTCTGCTCTTTGAGAAGCATCCACATAAACTTTTGTCATAACCTGGGGAGAAATATGGGTGGGTAAAATCCCTCACATTTTTGGAACATCTCTCTTACCTCCCTGACAGCTACTTTGCCCAAAAAGAAAGTGGATGCAAGATAAAAAAACACCTCTCTCTCCTTTCCTCTCCTTGCCCTCTCTCCCTTTGTGATTCTCACTGGATAATATCAAGAAATCCAGAAAGGTATTTTTAGCCTGAGCAAATGGAAAAATTAGGGCAGAAATGATGTTGACATTAATCACAGCAGTGATGAAATTCCACTTCAAAACATACGAATGTGGCAAGGTTTTCCCTGTGTCCTACCAGTGAAAAGAAGATCCTGTTGCTGCCAAACCACAGGGTGTTCTGCTCACGCAGAGGAGTCACAAAATGAGCCTCTTATTTTTCTGCCTTGTAGAAATGAGTATTGCAAGAGGAACTTCATTTTATTCCTCCACTTCTACAGTGAAGATTTCTGCAGTGCAGTGCTGGTGGAGGCTGCTGGGGTCACTGTGCTCACAAGTAAACCAAGTCCATTGCTATAAGGTTAAAGGATAAAGAGACAGTGCCAGGAACCAAACTGTGCTGGCTCTGTGGAGGGAGGGACAAGACATTTGATTCTCTCTTCTGTTCTCTAAAGGGACCAAACACTGTTACAGCCATCCTTAGCATGACTCTTGAGCTCCCAGAGAGATTTGGGAGCAGCAGCAGCAGCAGCAGCAGCAGCCCTCTCTGACATTGCAGTGAGGGTTAAACCTTACCAGCAGCTGACTCAGATAAGTATTTGGAAGAGGGGAGCAGGCCAAGTGCAAATGGTCTCAGCAACTCTCTTAGATATTGAGGCCTTTATGGATGCTGTTGAACACACAGGAAATCAAAACCTGGTTAGGTATAGAAGAGTACAAGGAATCCTCTCAGAAACTGAGAGGTAATAGCTACAGAAATAAAGAGATTTCCTAATTAAATGGCATTTTACCCTTTGTGACATCCTGCCAATAACTGAAGCAGAGATGCTGAGATTGAGAGGCCCTTGAGTGTATCTCTGTAGATAAATCCAGGTCTGGAATTTTTGCACAATGGCCTTTTCATGGTCCTTGGAGTACATATCCTCACCAATATACCCCTGCCATACTGAGTTCTCTGGCAAAGGTCAGGTGTGATTACTGGCATACAAACATGCATTTATTTCTCAAGCCATTGCATCTTTTTTCCTTGCCTCTGACACTATCTCAGTGTAGCTTAATTTTCTAATAAATTTGTTTGTGAAACCTTCCCCAGTATTCTCTGTTGAAACTCAAAATATGTGAGTATGTGTGTGTTTGTTTATATACCAGCATAATCATTCTTTAATGTGCTACAGCTCCAAGTATCTGCATTCTGCCAGGAGCTGCTTTATGAACAGCATGTGCCTTAGCATCTCTTGCAGAATATAAGCAGAGAGAAAGAATTTGTAAAATTTGGCCAAAGATCGCTCACCATTTTGGTTATCAGTGCTGTTGTCTCCTTGCTGCTGATTCCAGAGCAGATGTTGTACATCAGGCTTTAGAATCACAGAATGGTTTGGGTTGGGAGGGACCTTTAAAGGTCATCTGGGCCAACTCCCCTGCAATGAGCAGGGACATCTTGAACCAGATCAGGTTGGTCAAAAACCTATTCAACATGGCCTTGAATATTTGCAGGGACCTCTCTGGGCAACATCTTCTGGTGCCTCACCACCCTCATTGTAAAAAATGTCTCCAGCTGTATTGAGTGTGGTCTGGATAGCTTCAGCCTTATGTGAGAGACTGATGCTGCCACGGGAGGAGAGCCAGGGTTCTCCTTTGGTCAGACGTTATGGGTGAAGGTCACTGCTGCTCATCTCAGGAGGCTCCCAGGAGCAAGCAGGAGTGTTGCTGTCCAGAATGACACCCCAGAGCTCGTTAGAACAGATGGCTGTGTCCAGGGCTGCTGACGGACTGACAGGCCGCCTCGTTAGTGTTCTGCAAGAGTCCTGCTAATTGCTTTGAGAAAATACAGATCTGCTGCCTACGGAAATTGTTCTGTGGAGCCAAAATTGGGAGCATCGGGTGGTGTTAAACTTTGTGATATAATAGGATACCTAAGTGTAAGAACAAGCAGAGCTTCTTTCTTGACAGGATAAAAATAGTCTGGGTTGGAAAGGGAAAGGCTGTGATGAGCACAGGCTGCTGAACAGCTCTGCCTGACCAGAAACTGTTCTGCATCAAATATAAGTGTGGCATGTCCATGCTCAAAAACTCTCCACCACAACAGACGTAGCAGAGAAACTGAAATGTTCCCCTAGAAGATGATTATTGCAGGCTGAGGTGATGATGTGTCGTGGTCAGGGCACGTATCTAAGCAGAGCTCAGAGAGCAGCTCCGTGCCTTGCACCTGATTCTGAAAGAATGAAGGCTGAGGCTGCTCAGATAAGAGTAATGAATTTGGATACTGTTAAGACTTTAATAGAAGAACAATTATTGGCCTTGCCAACTGAATATTTGCTCTTATATCTGTATGGAATTAATCTTTACAGTCTGTGTTTTTTTTCCCCTTGCATTTCTTATGCCAGAGGAGTAGAAGCCAGGGACAGGGCACATCTTTTTGCCTGGTGACACACATCCTGCTCCCTTGTTGTGCTGCAGATGAAGAGACCCTATTGTTTGTAAATGAAGACCTTTCTGATTATTGATAAATAACCTCTGGATGGGAATTATGACACATGCTGGCTGGAAGAACAGGACTCTGTAATAGTAATACTGCCTTGAAATTACAGCCCACGTAGTTTGAGAATTATTCAGGATAATTACATTAATGTTGCCAGAGAAATGAAAAGGAACACTTTCCATTCTATCTATTAACAAGCTCTGCTGGCCTTCAATTATTTCTGAGAAGAGCCTGAAAATGGCTGAAATCATAAAAGTAATTGCAAAGCAGCAGTTGGGGTAGAGAGGTGGGCTGGGTTAGGTCCTGGCTGCGGCTTTTTGGCTGACAGGTAAACACTGCTTCAGTTTTTGTGGGGAGAGGAGCACAGAGCTTTTGGGTTGGGAACAGTGCAGTCTGCAAATGGGCTCTGCAGGTTTGGACTTCAGGGGGAAAAGAGCCTTAGGAGCAGGCTGCTCTCAGTGTAGGTGTTGCACATCAATCTGTGCACAGATAAGCATGAGCCTGCTGTTGTTCTGCAGTGCTGGGTACTTCCATCCTCCACCCTCCCTTGCTGACAGCTCTCCTGAGCCTGTGCAGAGGAAGGTGCCTTTGGTGATGACTTTCTGCCACTTTGATCCTTGTCTCATAGCAGCAGCAGAGCTGTGAATGTTTCTGAACTCCAGACCCTGAGCAGCAGCTCTCTGACTCTGGCCTCTCATGAAAGCTCAGTCCTGCTCTTGAACTCACCTTGTGTTTTTGGCCTTGTGCAAGCAACACTGACTCCTGCCCTGACCTGCAGCTGCCCAACTCACCTGTAGCATTACTATGAAACCAGGACTTTTTGTTGTGTTTCCTTGGATTTGTTTATGTTATTGTACTGTTTGCTAAGTCTGGGATGAATAGAAGGGGAAAATTCAGTACTCAGATCTAAATAACTGAGTGTCATGTGAATCAAGGTCTCCAGGGTCACCTCTGCTGTTACTGGAGTTTCTCATCTGCATGAAATTTAGAGCATCCTTAGAACGCCTGTCTGCGAGAGCAGCTCTGCCCCTCCTTCTCTTTGGTCTCCAAGAATTAGCAGATATTGCACCTCATGACCAGTCCTATATTTATACTTCTTCCCAAAATGTAGCCACATTTATGTCCTGTGAAGAAACTGGAGCAGTGGGTGAGGATGTAGGGGGATGCAGGCACTGCAGGCCTGGCTGCTTCCAGCACACAATCATGTTCAAACATAGACACAATTTCATTTTCTCCCATTTCCTTTTCACTTTTCTGACAAGTCCATCTCAGCCCTTTGTGATTACCTGATGACCTGTGTGCCTTCAGCATTCTCAGCACTTAAACAGGGCTTTGCTCCCTGCCATCAAGTCAGACTTTTCACTCCCTGCACACACACACACACACACACACACAGAGGGAAGGGTTTTCTGCCTTCACTGGAGCATTCTGCCCCTACAGCTACTGCCACTACCTACAGAAATTTGGGGAACCCCCTCCTTGTCTCATTACTTTGCCCTCCATCCTGTCTGGATGCTCAGGCCTGGGTCAGGAATCCATCAGGAATGCCAATAGCTGCCTTCCCTCAGCTTGCTGTTCCTGACTGAAAATAGTTAACTTTCTAATCCATCAGCTGCCTTAATTCTGCATTTAAGGAGATGGAGCTGAAATGAGTCTTGGCTTCTCCCTTTGCACACAGTTACTCGAGAGATCTCTTAAAAGACTCCAAGGCTGAGGGAGATTTAAAATAATAATAATTTGGCAGATTATTTCTTTCAGTTGAGACATTAAAAATATTTAAAATTTTATATTTATTCTATTGTGATACTTCAAGAGATTTAATGGATTTTAAAAGAAGTCATTTGGAAGGAAAGCTCAAACCAAGGGATTGCTGAATTATTTCAGATAATAAAATTTTCATTTTGACTTCTTCCTCCACTCCAGGTGCACCCACACCTGCGTTTACATGCTGATTTTTCTGCATATTTGGTTTGCCCTGAATTTTTTTAGAAGGTGTGGGGAGTGCTCGAGTGAGTTCCTCGAAATCTGCACAGCATGAAAATCTCAAGTTTCATTTTGTATGCAAATAGATATTATTTGTTAAATGAAATTAATTATGAATATTGATAATTCAACAGTAAAGACTAAATAAATTTCAGCTGCTTCTAGAAAATGCTGTCAAAAGTCAAGGCAGGTACAAATGGTAGAGAAGGAACTTTTCCTTCCTGTCTTTTGTAGGTCTCTTAGTGTAGAAATTCATGGATCCAGGTGGGTTGGATCTCCTGCACAAAATGAAAGTCCCTACGTGTTGCAGTCTCCAGTTGCAAAGATACTGAAGCTTTCAGGGGGGTTAATTTGTTTTCATCTTCCCAAAGAGCTCTAGTAGGTTTTTTTAATCCTCATAACCCTGCCAGTTCTGAGGAATAATAGCAGTTACACAGATAGTTATGTCGACATCAACTTAAGGTTTATGCTTGCAAGGTTCATATATTTTTGGTAGCGCTGGCACTAATACAAATGATAGCTCAATAACAGAAAAATAGAACAGTCCCTGAGCCACAGCTCTGATGCTTGAAGCGTCTTTAAACCCTGCACCCAAATGAGAAAGAGATGAAAACAACCTACTCAAAGTGGCTTAGCTTGAAGGAGCATTTTATGTGTTACTTGATGACAAAATAGTGAGGCATTAATGCAGTTTACAGTAAGACACCCCTGAAGTTATCAGTGAGGTTGGTGTGATGCCTGACAGATTTAATGTAAATATTTATAGACTTGGCCTACTAATTATGCCAGTGGAAAAAATGCAGTATTAATGCTGTCACCTCCCCATGTCTCTACCTGCCAGCATGCTGCTAGCTTGCATAAATATTCTGGAGATAGAAAGTACATCACATAAACAGAAAGAGATCATTTAGATTTTTAATAAGGGATTAAGTTATCTCCAGCAGCGGTTTCCAGCCTGTGGCCCACAGACGTATGGGAGGCCTGGGGATTATTCCCGAGGGAAAAATGACAAGTAAAGAGGGGTTTTTGTAAGGTATGTAGGAATCTCTCTCTGTGACATGGTTACAAGGGTGTGCACCACCTTTGTCAAATATTTAGGGGTCCACACAGTGAGAAAGATTTGAAACCCACTGATTTACCATATTTGTGTAAAGAACTGAATAATCTCGAAGTGCTGTACTGCCATGTTTTAAATGACTGGACTAATGATCCTGCCAGAGCCAGGATGCCATAAAAAGTCCTAGACCACAGAGCACTAAAGCATGTGCTTAACTCAGAACACATGGTGATCCCTCCACTGAAGTTACTGCCTGTCCCATCCATAACTGGTTTGCTGAATAAAGACCCCAGGGAAATTTAAGAGAGAAGGCACGGACTGCTATCATCTTGCAAACAGCTCTGCAGATGCCTGATTGTCTTGTACAACTGAAAATCTAATTATGTGAATCTGCAGTTCATATTTTTCTGTTTCAGGTTATTCATACCAAGAGACTCTGAGGGTTTTAGGCGCCTTTGGTTTCAGCTGTTGCTGGTTGCCAACCCAAAGAGTATCACCATGGCTGTGGCAGCTCATTGAGGAGATTCTCAGCTGCATGGACATTTCTTCTGATATGTGATCCACAGGCCTGTGGTTTCTGCTGTGGCACAGACTGACTCATCACAAGCTGTGCAAATAGATGTGAAATACTATCAGCAGTGCTTGTGTGTGTGTGTGTGTGCTGGCCTTTTGTCTGAAACTCTTGCAAACTGAGGCAGGATGATTTGTGGTTTCATACTGTGCTGGTTTTGGCAAAACAGCATCACAGTGTGGATCCATCCCCACTGATTTCAGCTGGGGGGCTGGTCCAGGCTGCCCACACCTGGCCTGTGCACGAGGGCAGTGCTGCTGACCCACGTGGGGCTCTGTGCAGGGAGAGGGAAGGAGCATCTTGGTGGCAGGACAAAGTGCAGGGGAGAGCCATGCATGGTGTGGCCACAGCAGCTCTCAGGAGAGGCTGGATGGATGAACTGCAGGCTTTCCATACGGGCATCCCATGTGGGTTTTGTAAGATCTCACTGCTGATGGGTGAAAGGCAGATCTTCCTGAGTCCTTGCCATGGACTGAAGCCAGAGCCCATGGAAGGCAGCAGGCTTCCTCTGCCTTCAGAGAGCACTGGATCAGGGCTCTCATTACTTCTAATCACTGCTGCATTTATCACTTGTAAACATTTCACCTGCCCACCACACCTCTACCAACCACAGAACGGAATAACCCCACAGAAGCAGAGTGCACAGTTTGAAAAGGAACATTAGGAGGGGAAAATCTCTCTCTCTCTCTTTAAACTGTCTCTTCTCTATATTGTTACCTTGACAACTCTGCTGCTGTGTTTCATCTTTGGTGGGACTTAGCCGTGGTGGAATAAGGGGGACATCCATGTGCATTTCCACATCTCCTGCAGCTCTGCTCCACAGGCACATGCCAGGCACAGGTCATCCCCAGCTGCAGAGCCCACGGTCGCTGCCTTGACCCCATGGTGCTGCCTGGAAATGATTACAGATAATAAGAACTGGGACCCGTTCTGATTAAAGGTATAACATTATATCTTCTATTTCTTTTACTTAAGCCAACGCCAGAGCGGTGTTAATGCTCTTTAAAAAGAGGTGCAAGGTGCTTAAAATATTTTGGGTTATAAAGGTTAGGACAGCTGGAAAGCAGAGAGGGATGAAAGTACTCAAAAATAGTTGTATTATTTTTAGTATAAGCAGATACAGGAGTATGTGTCAAGATTAGGATACAGTTCCGATGTGCTGAACTGAGTCTAGAGATGCTAAAAATATGCTTTCTTTTCTCATAGTTTTAGAAGAGACAGAGGCAAAGGTAAGAGGAGAGTAGTGGTGAACTGAAATTTTAATTCCTGTGCTTCCTTGCTTGTTGGGGTTTGGCAAAGGCAGCTCTTCACCTGGGCACCCGCGACCCACTGACACCAGCAAAGCACAGGAGGCAGGGCAAGGTGTTATCCGTGGGAATGGGATCCCTCCCACCCCGTTCTTCCTTCTCCCAAAGAAAGCCTCCACCACCATAATCCTTTTATTCCCTTTAACCGAAATGGCAGCGAAGGCAAGGCAGGCAGGCTCCGGGGCTGGGTGCGGACGGGGGTGTCTGTGTCTGAATGTCTGCAGGGAGAAGGGGGCTTTTAATGCAAAACACATGTGTTTCCAATTGCTTGCTGGAGCCAGCCCAGTAGCTGTAACTTGGCCTGACAAAGCCTTATTGAAGTACAGACAGTGTGGTTTCAAAGCAGTTAGAAAAAGAACGGGAATGCTGTTCAGGAAATTCTTCAGGCATGGGCAGGGACTTGGCTGCAGTTCTGCTGTTGGAAAATCTGACAGGGGCAGCTCATGAGCACAGGCCAGGCCTCGTGCTGCTCCCAACGCTGAGCTGCATCTTCTTCCCCAGCCTCCTGCACCCTCCGGGCGTTCATCCATCGCCAGGGGAGAGGTAAGAGCTGCCCTGCTCCATCCTGCCGCCGCTGCGCCAATTCGCCCTCCTTTTGTGCCTCCGCAAAGGGGCTCCTTGCTTTCAGACTGCTGCTTACAGCAAAAAAAAAAGTCAAGAATGGGAAGTTGTAGCATGTTTGCAAAGGGTTGGGAGCAGTCTGAGGCTGGGTGGTGGTTTCTGGCTAAATTTGTGTCGATAGTAAAGCTGCAGGCAAAGCAACGCCCGCGCCGCGTCTCTGGCTGAGGGAACGCTGCACCCAAATCATCCCCAACTTTTTTCATTTTGGGGACTAAGTACATGTATAACCTGAAGCTACTGACAGGTTAGCTCTGGACCATGTGTCGCTCAGAGATTTGGATGAAAAATGCGAGTCAGTCCCAGTAAATACATTTATAAGTGCATTGTATTGTAGTTGTTTAATGAGTTGAAAGCATGTTTGTCTGGGGGTTGTTTGCCAATTCCTGGTACAGTGAGCTTGTGAAGAGAGGCAGTAAGTCAGTAATAATCATTGCCTTGTGATTTGTCTGCATATTTTTTTTCCTGTATTTTATAAGGCGTGAGCAAACTGCAACAGACAGCACGGTCAGAAGCCACGTAGAGAAGATTAGAAGGAAAAATTTTAATTTAGGGGCTGTTCTATCTGCAACTTCTCTTCCGATTTATGTTTCTTTCCCCCAGTAACTGAAGAAACGTTTACGATGAAAAGCTCGCTCCCTCTTTAGGGACCTGCCAGATTTAGGCAGTGTTCTCTCATCCTTTTAGTTGCAGCATTAAAGCCTGTCTTGCCTTTGCAGAGATATCAGCACCTTATATGGCAGGCTTGGGCTCGGGATTCGGGAGCGCGTTCGTCAAGGGATGGAGGTGTCAGGAGGAGCTCTCCTCGCGTGGCCTCACAAACTTCCTTGCCTCTGCCTCTGCCTCTGCCTTGGATTTCCACAACAGTGTTATTTGATGTGTTGAAAATGCTTTTTAGCTGTGTTTTATGGTGGCAATGTTGTTTTTCGTGGTGTTTTTTTTTTTTTTTTTTTTTTTTTCCCTTTCAACGAGGAATGAATTAAGGGTGTCAAATTATACAGTGGGACAGTGCTAAGAATCTCTGGCTGGTTCATGGGAGCAGGCTCACGGTTCGCTTTGCCTGCATCCAGCAGGGCTCAAACAGTCACTCATCTTGGCAACCCAAAAATTCAGGGACAAGGGGAGGTTCCCCACCAACAGGCAACAGATCCAGAACGTGGCAGGGCCAGAGCTTTCTCCCAGTAATGCTGCTGTAGAGTGTTGAGTTGGTTTGAGCCAAGTGAAAACTTTGTGGGTTTGGAGTGCAGGAAGGGTATCCTACAGAAGGATGGATGTCCTGTGGCTTCCTGGAGGCCGATGGGGGCAAAAGGAATGAGAGGAAGGACAGAGATGAGCTGTGGAAAGGGGAAGCATAGGATGGAAATAAAGAGGCTTGATAAGCTCAAAGTGCATGAAATACACCTGCAGTGAAAATGCTGTGTTTTTGTGAAGGTCTTATATTATCTGGAACTTCTTGAGCCTTCACAGGCTGCCATCTTACCTTGCAGACTTGGAGCTCTACTGCTTTTCTCAGCAGCTGTTGGTTTAGGCAACCAGTCAGCCTCTTATCTTCTTCACTGCTAGTTATACACTTATTTTAAAAAAAAATAAAATAAAGTTCCTGCCTCTGATCATGCAGCATCCCACCTCTCAAATTATCAGTACTCTGATTGTCAGTACTGAAGAACCCAGAGATATGAAGAGGCTGGAATATGTCCATCTTAGCCAGCAGCAGCCAGGGCCATGGGAGTTGGTGTTTCCTCCCTAACTTTTGGCTCCCCCTGAGCCTCCTCAGTGACCTTTGTGCAGCTCCACCTGGGTCAAGCATTCAGGCTTTGAATCCAGGAGGACTGAAAAATGTGTGCATGTGTGGGCAGAGTGGAGGGAGCCTCTTGATTTTGGAAGCAGATGATAGGAGAGCCATTAGCACACCCTAATAGGTGTGTTCCTTCTCCTGGTCCTTCCCAGCAGCAAACCAGAGAGCGAGCGAGTCTGTGCAGAAGAACAAATGGATTCGCACAGAAGGCACATCATGTGGAGAGAAGATGGAGCAGAACAAGTTTTAAGTTGTGTGAGCAGGATCTCTGCAGAGACTGCACTCTGGATCCTGGCACTTGCTCAAGCCCACAGTTCTCAATTTGTGCCGTGCTGGTTGGGTTCCAGCTGTATAAATCCATATTACGATCCTGCTCTGCACATTCCTGCAAGCCATATCTCTTTTCTTGGTGGGGTGGGAGTGTGATGGGGCAGGAGTCTGCAAAGTGTCACCTCCTGTGGTTTGCTTTCTGATTTGAGCTCAGTTGGTTATATCCCTCTTGCTGTTCCCACAGCCTCCTGCAGTCACACCTGCTGCTGGCTATTTCGGTGTTTCGTATTTGTTCATCCTGCTTGGAGACATTCTGGTGGGAAAGAGCTTTTCTAAACTTGGCACTGATGGACAGAGGCGTGTGAGTGCTTCATATCATCTGAGAGGTGCAAAGGAAGCAGTGTGTGAATGCAGCAAAGCTGGTGTGGTGTTTGCACGCAGTGTGGGTTTATGGCCACAAACCGTGGGGCATTTTGTGAAAGACATTCTCTGTTGACTAGCTTGGTACATAAAAGAACTCACTGCAGAGGCTCTCCCTTGCTAGCTTTCCATTTTCTTCTTAATTCTGAAAAAAGTGTTGAGACAAGGTGACTATCAAGTAAAAAGTGCAAAATTCAGAAGAGACTGTCCTAAATAAGAAAGCAGACGTGTTTCTGTCCTTCGCAGAGAAGAGAAGCAATAGTGACATCACATTGCTCACAGACTTGCAGTATAATATCACTTTTGGCTTAGGAAATACTATTCAGAGAGGGAGCTGCCTCTTACTTTGGTTTGTTCTGGCAAACTATAATAGGTTTAGAGTTTTACTGTGAGTGCTCCTTGAATGCAGCAAAGGACAGGACAGTCCCATTGTTTAGCTTTTGGCTGAGTCCATCTGCTCCAAGCTATTGGTTTATAAACAGAGGTTCTTGCAGTGCACTTATCCTCAAGCACATTTGTTGTGGAAGTGCTGCCAGCCCAAACAGCTGGGGAAATTACGAGAGCTTTCAAGATGTTAGAGGTGGGGAGTAGCCTGGAGCATTGAGGGATCTGAATGAGGGGCTTCACCAGGAGATGAATCCCCAAGGTCTCCCCAGCTGCTTGTGCTGAGTCCAACTTCCACAAGATACAAGAGGGAAGAGAGGTGTTTTCCAGTGGACTGGGCAGAGTATGCCCTGATGGAGTACAGATCAAAAAAAGCTTGTTGATGTGCTTATGTTTGTCAGAATCAGGCCACATGTTTCAATAGCACCACATGTGGTGTACCCTACTGATAGAGGCTGCTCATAAAAGAAAAGAATGTTCCTTAGGATGTTTCCTTTTACTTTTTGTCACTCTGGCCATGTATCACATAGCAGTGATACCTGAGTGGTGATGGTGTTACCAACTCATGGAGGAGCTGCTCCTCATATGGAGGGATAGGAGCTGTTGACAGAAATAGAGGGACAAGCAAAGATTTCAGCTGTGGGGACACCAATAACAATCACAGAGGCCAAGTTCATGGCTTAGATGGTCCTGGAGAAAAGTGCTATGAGATTTTACTGTCCCAAGTATTTCATGCCGTGGGCTGTTCCCCAGTACTCAGCCCTTGCTGGCCACTCTGCAAGTGAGAAATCATTTTCCAGAGCCTGGTCCTTTTTATGGAGACCCAGGTTTGTGGTCTGACCCATGTGAAGGGCCATAAATCAATTTTGGGTCATGCTGCTGGTGGATTAATGGACCTGGGGGTGTCAAACTTGAGAGAGTTTCATGGGGAGCGGAGACACAAAATGTCTTGTTGATAGATGGCTCAAAAGACCCTTCTCCACACCGGGTTTTGTTCTCAGTCACGCTCCAGAAATGGCTGTTCTTTTGAAGCTGGTGGATACTGTGCACTTAAAAGACAGAGAAATTAAAGAGGATGAATCTGCAGAGCATTTACAGCTAGTGAATACAAGTACAGTGCCTTCCAGTGATATGGCAGAGAGCACCTCTGAAGGTTTTAGGGTTTTTTTTCCCCTCATTTCAGCCCAAAAGAAAAGGTTTTTGTTTCAGAAAACAAAGAGAAAGAGAAGAGGATGTTGGTGATATGGACACAAAGAGAGGGCAGATGTGGGAGATGTAGGTCCAAGACCTGAGGGAATCTGAACCCCTCTCTCATCTCTGGAAATGTGTTCCCATCACTGTGTTTCAGGTCAGCCTGGGGTCAGATGCTCCTGGTTTTTCTGATGAGGCTGTTCCACCTCAGTTATAGGCTGGCAGGCAGGGAGGGGAGATGCTGTGTTAGCTCTGCAAGGCTCTGGGCTGTTCCCCCTGCAATGAGCTGATTCCATGAGCTCCAGGACATTTCCAGCAGCAAACTTCAAGAGGGCCCATAAGACAGAAGCTGTCTTCCCAGATTGCATCCTCTTCAAATTGTTCTTTTACTAAACATGCATCATTCAAGTGCTGATCAAAGAAACCCCCATGGCAGAAAAGCATTATTGATTCCTTATGCAATACCTCATCCTACTCATGGCCCTCACTGAGCCTACAAAGGCAGTGTGGCCAGGGAATGTTAAAGCCCCAGTGCTTCTGTGGGAAAGGTGTTAATTCATCCCTGTGCATGTAAAACACTTTTCTGCCTGAGTAATTGTTAATGTGGTTTGCACACCCTGAGTGAGGAACCTGCTGCCAGGGCAGAAGGACTTGGTGGAAGGAGGGAGAGAGGCATGGAGCAAAGATTTGCCCAAACTGGTGAGGTCTGGTGTGAATTTTGGAAGCTCAGTGCCAGTTCTGCTTTCTGATGCCTTTCAGGTGAGCCTGGTTTCAGCTCTGCTGAAGGGAAGTGCTGAAGCCTCTTTGCAGAAGCACTCTGTGAGCAGCCCCTGCAGATCAGCAGGTGACAGGCCTCTTCCAGTGGTCTTAAAAAACAAATCTTTCTTGTCATGGGCTATATCTCAAAGGCATGCTGAAGCAAAAGGATGAATACCTTTTCTAAGTGGACAGGATTTTGTCTCAGGCCCTGTTTGCAGTGTTGGTGTATATAAGGATTCAGTGTACAGCTCTTGTGCAAAAACATTATTTTGTTTGTGCAGAACCAAGAACTCCTTGGAGAAATACTCAAGTTTCAGGCTATACTTTTGTAGTCATGGTCATATTGTCTGTGGATAAATTGCAAAGATTTGGCTGCTGCACTTTTTTTTCTGTTGTAGGTGGGGTTGTCCATGCACTGGACAGTGCCGTGCACGTGGGTCTTTAAATCCTCTCAGGTCAGGCAGACACTTTAAGGTTTGACTTTTGGAAGGTGTGCTTCTTTTCCAATTTTTGTATTTGTTTCAGTATTATCTTTTCTCCACTGTTACAGATTTAAGTGCTGGTGGTTCCTAATATTTTCCTGAAGAAGAAATGAAAAAGCCTGTTAAGCAGCAGCAGCCTTTCCCCTTAGTCCAGTACTTGAAAGGGGGGAGGTATCACCAGCAAGTGCAGCCACTGGATATTCTTTGAAAGCAGTACTTTTTCTTCTGGTGCCTTCATTCTTTTTAATGTTTGAGTCAGGAAAAGTTGCCAAAATGTAAATTATGACTATCATACTTCTCCCTCCCACACAGTACAGATTACTGATAGTGGAGATAGCTGGTTCCATAGGTAGTAGCCTTATTCTGCTCACAGAACACACCTCAGCACTCTGTGTCCATCATCCTGTCTTTTCTTCCTGGAGAACTACAGACGTGAGCAATTTTTTGGTAGTATTTACAGTTTGGGGGGGAACACTAACTAGAAATCAAATATTGCTTAAGTGTGGCTGTGTGAGAGTTTGTATAAAAAGAACATGATATCAAAAATTGCCATCTTATGTTCTTGTTATGAATTTATGCTGTGTTACTGAGTCTTTCTGGTCACACACGCTGTAGTACTTTGGTTGCTCTGTCTCTTTTAGGGCAGCTGTGAGTTAAATATTTTATGAGAACCAGAGAAATTCTCAAAACCAGGCTACTGTATGGATGCAAGTTGCTCTTTGTGGTTGTGTTCTGTTGCTATAAATTCTTTTGATGTTTGTAAGGTTTTTCCCCAGCTGGATATGCTATTTTCTCCATCCTAGAAACTGTAAGTAAAGAAAAAAAGCAGTGAGAGCAGCAAAAAGATATAGTGAATAAACAAGTTTTGCAATAAAGAGGTATTTTTAGCTGAGTATTTCATATTGTTTCTCCTTGGTCAAACTTCTTCCATAGTTTGAGAGGGTTAGCAATGCAATTTATTCATTTTTCTCCAAGGGAGAGGCTGCATTTAATATGTGCTCTCCAGGATACTCTGTTAAAATATTAGGCAATAAAATCCTTGACTGTATAGTAGTTGTGGTTATAATTTCCCCCAGGTAGTGGGAACTGTAATTTATTGTTGTTCAAGTTTTCCCCTTCATACAGATTGGCATGGTTGCAGCAGTGTAAAGAGGTTTGCTTTGCTCTGAGTCTGTGTGTTTGTTGGTGACCCAGCTCCTCTCCCTGAGGAGCATCTCATTCCTAAAACTGCCTCATTCCAGACTCACAGCTCCCACTCCCACAGGGGAGCTCGCACTGTTCCCTCCTGGGATGTAAATTTTGTAATTTCCTGTATACAAACACCAGTGCCAGCAACCCTGAGGAAGACACTC
This sequence comes from Chaetops frenatus, assembly GCA_013400775.1. Lineage (NCBI taxonomy): Eukaryota > Metazoa > Chordata > Aves > Passeriformes > Picathartidae > Chaetops > Chaetops frenatus. The sequence continues at coordinate 519,555 of VZTR01014594.1, forward strand.
GTGGTGTTGAATCTGTAGTGCAAGAACGTGTTTGGTGGCTTCTTACCAGTCTAGAGTCTAAAATGCAAAACATTCAGCAAACTCTGTATTACTAGAGAAGATCTCCTCAGTCTGTGTGTCAAAATAGGCTGAAAATGAAAAATACTGATCCCTGGGGAAGCCCGTGAAAGTGGCTTTCCTCAACCTGAATATGGAGGGTGCAAACATGAATACTTTCATTCCTGTGGCAGCAAATACCTCCATGATCCCCTCCTGTGTGCACAGAGCCCTCCGGGTGTGGCTGTGCTCCAAACTCCTGTCCCAGCTGGTTGGGATGCCCTTTAAAAGCTTCCATCTCTCCACATCCTTGGTGGGGGCAGGCAGATCCCTGACTGCCCAGAGCCAGATGGGTTCCAGGGTGTGGGAGTGGGGTGGTGCTCACCATGGGCAACTGTAGGGCCTTCCCTTCCCTTCCCTTCCCTTCCCTTCCCTTCCCTTCCCTTCCC
>VZTR01014594.1:520376-711811 GCA_013400775.1 Chaetops frenatus
CAATGAAACCTCTGAGAAGTCCTATTGCATCCTCCAAACAAACTGCTGAACTCAACTGCTTTTACCAAACGCATGCAAAATTTTCCCCTCAGGATCCTTAGAGGCCCTGGAGTGCCTGCCTTGCAAAACCTGGGGCTGTGAACAGAGTCACTCCAGAGTGATTTCCATAGGATACCTTCAGCCAGCGTGCTCACCTGTGTTTATCAGTATATTCACATTTAACACACCAGATTCTCTTTTGGTCTGTTACTGCACTCACCAAGCAGACAGAAAAATAACCAAGGTATCCAAAGAGCTGCTGCCTAGCTGGTAAACTCTGAAAAAGAAAAAACCAAAACCCCCCAAGAGGCACAGACAGAAGCAGTTTTTATCACTGGCTTTCTCCTGCCCCTGAATACACGTGGTTGTCTCTTTGTGGTCATTTCAGATGCCTCAGGAACAGTACCCCCACCGGAGCACCATGCAGAGCTCGGAAGGACCCCAGGTATACAAAGTGGGGATTTATGGCTGGAGGAAGAGGTGCCTCTATTTCTTTGTGCTGCTCCTAATGATTTTAATCCTGGTGAACCTTGCTATGACCATCTGGATTCTGAAGGTTATGAACTTCACAATTGTAAGTAGGGGTTACCCTGGAAGGCCTGGGGAAGATGAGGGAGGGTGCTGGTCTTTCTTCTGAGCATGACTTCAGATGCAGCTTCGATAATGGGGAGTTTTGTTGCCATGGACAGTTCTCTTATAGAGAGGAACAAATTTGCCCAGTGATCCTCTCTTTCTGCTGGATATTGCAAATCACATTCCTCTCACCTGCTATATATGTATACATGTATTTATGTAAACAACAGACAACACCCATCCTCAATTTTTGGTTATAAAGTGTTTTAAAATTAATGAAATCAGTTATTTTGAACTGGAGTGTGGAATGGGTTTGAGTATTTCTCTGACATTTTCTGCTTTTCTCCATGACCAGGAAGACAAGAAACTTGATTTGCTTTTTTCCTTTGGGAAAATTAATGTTGTTCTGTAATGATGTAGTTCATGAAATAAAATAAAGTTTACAGGGTATCTTCCTGCCTGTGGTACTTAGGTGGAGCATGTCCTTATCTTTGTATTGCTGTGCTTGGTGCACATCAGTCCTGGAGCAGCTCTCCCTTGCTGCACAGACTCCCTGGCCAGGGTTAGCTTTCCACTTCAGGGCTTGTGAGCCTTTATATATGGCAGATCCCTGGTTTTCAGAAGATAATTTGGTTAGGCAGTGTAAAAATGAAGTTAAGAGTCCCCTCTTCAAAGTAGTCCTTGCCACTTTTTTCAGACGAGGTCATTCATTTTAAGATTGTTTGAGTCTTCAGCAGAAACTAAGCTTGAGGCTTTAATCTTGGTTTTAATTCCTGAGAGAGCTGTAAAGCTGCATTGCCCTAGACAACTTTCAGGGACCTTTCCAGCCAGGCTCTGGTATGAGCAGCATGTTTGAAGTCTTTTTTGGCATTTCTTTCTCTCCTTTGGTCTTGTGCAGTCCTGAACAGCTGTGGCCAGCATCATGTCATTAATGGGCCATGAGAAGTTGGATAAACAATCTCTGGCTTCCTGTACCCAGCAGATAAAATGCTGTGTCAGGGGAACCTGCAGTGTTCATCTTCTCTAACCAGGTTGCTGTCAAGGTGTGCAGAAGATTTCAGTGCATGTGTGCTTAGGGAGCAAGCAATTATAAAGTAGTAATCCACAAAAAGCTCCTGTGAGGGGGCAAAGAGTGGCCAAAGTGGAGCAATTAATGCTTAACCAGACCAGCTATTTAATCTTGGGAAATTGATGCCATTTTGATACCCATTTCATGCTGAACTATGGTCTTTAGATAATGGCGTTAGAAATAGGTATTTCTGAGGTGGTGGAGGAGTTGTTCATATGCTCATCCTACAGGCAGTGGTGTGGGTATCAACCCAAGAACAAAATATGAGAATTTCGAATTATCACTTCCCAGGAATGCAGCTTTATTTTTTCTAATAACATAACTTTAGTCCCATGCATTTTTGCTATTTGGTAGTGGTCACTCAGCTCTCTACAGATTGCTTGGGAAGTCAGGTGGACATTTCTGCTCTTTTCTCCGTCACTGTCCTCTCATGATGCACTGTCTTTTGCAGGCCAGGTCCTGAAGTGCCATCTCCTAGGGATGTGTGCAGAAAACTCACATTTCCAGCAGCTCTGTCCTCCCCACTAGGATACAGCCCAGCTTTTGGGGGCTTGCACTGATCTTCAGTTTCTTGTCTGATTCTGTTTCCTTACTTGCCCTCAGATTACTGGGGATTATTCCAGGGTAAAGTATATTTGTGTATGTCTTAGTTAATTAATATCTACTAATGCAAGTGGATGATGAACAGCATTTGGTGATAAAAACACAGGTGGTGCTGCTGAGTCCTGCAGTGGGAGCAGCTTTATGGTTGTAGGCATGGCCACAGTAGTCAGGGTGAGTGTTTCTGGCACAGCCAATGGGAAATAAATACAAGAACTGGGCATGTAAAATGTGAGTCTTGCCCCAATATGCTCCCATTCATCTTCTGCTCTCCTGCTGCTCCTGCAGCCTCACCAGCTGCTTTGGATCCTGCTCTGCAATCCCTCCTGCTCCGTTCCCTGAGGCTGAGAAAACCACTTGGCTAAGTGAGATTTCAGAGGCAGACTTTTATCTCTAAATAACAAATGTAGCGAAATTATCAAATGAGCAGATGCAAATATGGAAAAATCTTTAATTTGTTCCTGTTCTGATAAGAGGAGTTGAGAGTCCTTCTGGGGCAGAGGAATGATGTGAGCAGTCAGGAAGCAATAGCTGCTGTTTAACAGGTCTGAGTTACCCCAGTGCTTGCAGAGCAGAAAGGATGGGAAGGTTTGTGTTTCTATTCTTCTGGAAGGTGTAGTGTTTCCAGCATCTTCCCACCCCTGAGCTCTCCTTCCAGAACCTGAGTCTGTTCAACTCCACAGAACAGTCCTGGCACTTGCCAGAATTTAATGATGCTCATTATAGCCAATAAGTGCTCACAGTATTTTAATGAGCACAGCAAACCTGCTCAGGAAAACTCAGGGGTGTTTTAAATGCTGATAGTGGGGAGTGGAGAGTGGAGAAGGGGGAAGGAGATGAAGCAAGACAGTCTCAGGATAACAAAACACCTCCTCATGCTTGCTGTAGCAGTATCCATCCACTCCACCTCCTTGTCCAGCCCTTACCTCTCTTTCCCTGCTCTCTGCCTGCCTTCCTGACTTGTGATCCAGGAGACAATTCCTGTGAAACCAAGCCATAAGCTTCTCATCAGTGGCTTTTAACAAGCAAACATCACTAATTTATTCAGAGTTTTGCTTTTATTTGAATGTTCAAGTCTTAAGCAAATGTATGTGTGTCTATTCCCTCTTACACAGGGCTGTCAAAGCAGTGTCACACCTGTGTGGGGACAGCTGGTCACTGTCTGCTCTGTCCTCTGGCACAATCATTCATTTCCCATGTACTGTTTGATACTCAATTTCCTTTAAATGCCTTTATCCAGCACAGGCTGTATGAAAAACAGGCCTAGAGGGGACCTCAGATGCCATCTGCCTGTCCCACAGCTGGTTCCCATAGCCAGGTGCATTTGCTGTGTTCATGTCCATCAGGGCTGTGCTGCTCTGGGGAAGCTCTGAGCTGCTGCTGCCTCTAAACCTTGCTCAGGTTTTTAAGCCAAACCACAGAATGAGTCTGGACCCAAAGCCACCAATTTGGTTGAAACCCAAATGTACCCTGAAGGTGGCCTAACCTAATTGAGGTAGAAACCACCATCCAGCACTCAACTTTCCCATGATATATAGGTGCAGGGCGCTCTGCTTCATTCAGATCCTGGACAAATGCTGTAGTCTGTCTGTGGTTTGCACATTCTGGGTTTGGGGAAGTGATGTTCATGCCTGTGGGTTGTGTGTGTGACTGAGCCACTCAGTCTGCAGGTCCCACGCAGGCTGTGGCTGCATCCTGCAGTCACAGCAATGTGGCAGAGGGCTCAACCTGCAGCTGTAAAAACCTGCAGCTGTGGTGGGCTCAGCCTGCAGCTCTGGTGGTCATAATGTCCAGCAATGGCAGTTTAAACCTGCAGCTGTGGTGGGCTCAGCCTGCAGCTCTGGTGGTCATAATGTCCAGCAATGGCAGTTTAAACCTGCAGCTGTGGTGGGCTCAGCCTGCAGCTGCAGAGCTTGGCTGAGGTGGGCGTAGCCCCTGCATGGGTTCTTGGGACCCAACTTAATTGCAAGGCTGGAATGAGAGCTCTTAACAACCTTCCTCTTTCTGGTCCACCTGCATTAGCAGCCAGTGATGCAGCTCTTCAGCAGCAGCATTGCCCATGACTGTGCATATTAGTACATGCATATTTTATGCTGCACAACAATGATGTGCTGGGGAATCTCTATTTCAGCTATTGCTAGTGAGCTTAATACATTTTTAAAAAAGCTTCCTGTTTTATTAGTTTCTGAATATGAGGCTAAAGATGTGCTTACATAAACACAGCAAACCAATATCCTGACTTTAAGCAGTCCAAAGCTAGAAAGCTCTGATAATGTGCAATGACAGTGCATTGACCTCTTTCCACAAGGGTAGCACACAATGCCTGGTATTTAAAATGGTGTTAGGAGTCTGAAGCACTATCCATTAGTACCCTTTCTAGCCTGCTAGGCAGCAGGCAGAGCTTTAAACAGGAGAGATGAGGACTGTCCTGTTGTGGCTGCATTTAAGTGTCAAACACTCACCTACTGGTCTGGCCATCAAACCATGTAGGACCTTTTGCTTTTCCTTTGCTCTTCCCCCAGTGTTTTTATCCACAGCTCCTGTTTGCTTGTTATGGATTGTATTGTTTTGGTACAGGAGCTGTTTGCATATGGCACCTGCAGTCTTATATACTGGCAGGATTTACTAGACTTCAAACTGTAATAAATAGAAAAATAATATTTTCCCCCTAATCAGCCTGGAAAGCTTGAAATTCCTGGAGAACTGTCTCCTAAGAATCACCCAAAATAAAGGCTTCAGATTAGTTTTGTAAAGAAAATACTCACCAACTTGGCATTTCGGAGTCCCTCCATGAGCCAAACTTAACATGTTCCTCCAGACTGGGAGAGCAGCATCCCTGGAGGTGTTACAGATGTGCAGCTGTGGCACTCAGGGACAGGGTTTAGGGTGCACTCGGCAGTGCTGGTTGGGCTCAGTGATCTTAGAGGTCTTTTCTGACCTAAAAATTCAGTGATTCCATGTGCTGCTTCCACAGTCTGAGCAGGCTGCTTGTGCCACCTGTGTGTGCACCTCCAAGGGGGTGCAGAGTGGGCATGGGCAGGCAGTGACCACCTCCTTCCACATTCCTTGGGGTACAGAGAGGGGGGTCTTCCCACCCTGGCCCAGCCAGGCTGATGCTGGGGGTCCCTGACCACAGCACGTGCCACCTCTGGGTTCTCCTTCCATAATAACCACACAAGGTTTGCACCCTTTAGCATGAAGTTCAGCCATATTTTATTATTTTAATTGAACAGGAACAAATTACTTCACCTGTTCAGATTTTTCCACTTTTCTTTGCCTCAGGCTGCATTCGTAGCTGAAGGGGTCTGGTTTAGCATCGTTGAATGAAATGTTGGCAATTTAGAGAAACAAAATGCAGCTGTGGATGGCACAAATGCTAAATATCATTATTATCTTGCTTTCTTTATTAAAAGTTGCTAGGAAAAATAAGCTTTTAAAAATTGGTTATGAACCCTTATTTCCAGTACAATTACTCCCTCTTGTGTGTAAACTACCTGCCACATTTCAATTACAGGAAAACAGTGGGATAATAACACAGCAGTAAAGATGGATTAGAGTTAGGAAAGCTCATTGCCCTAGCAGGCAGGATTCTTCTATTAATGATTTAAAGGAATAGACTTAGTTCTATTTTTTTTTTAAGTCAGAGTTTGGCTCAGAAGAAAATGACTGGGCTGTTTATATTCCCTTTTCATGATTTCTCTGGGGTCTCTCTAGGTGCAGTGGTAAGGCCAACATGGGAAGGAACTCTGATCAGCTTTTCAGCTTCTGCTTTGTGGTGCAGTTGTGATCAGTCGGCTAAAATTGGCTGGAGTTGGAATTAATATTACTGTATCCTTATTAAGGAAAGAGTGAAGTTCTTTTTCTCTGCCTCTCCCCCTTGCACACACAGGCATTACAAAATTGTGCACTTTCCCATCCTAATTCATGTTGCTCTTTCTGTAGAACAAGTAATTGTTCTGAGCCTGCCTGCATGACCCAAGAGCTTTGTGTATTTCCCTCCTTTCCTCATTCACACAGACTGCATCTTCTGATATAAAGATGTTAATCTTGGAGTGGCCTGACAACACCAGCAGTGCTGTGAGTGATTGTACTGTTAACTGAAGAAGTTCCTACGGGTGAAATCCTTCCTGGCTGGAATTTAGCAGGAATCTTGGCACTGACATCAGTGGATCAAGCTCTTCACCGTAATGCTTTTTATTTGCAGTTTTCTTTACAGTAACTTCTAATTTCTTTCCTCTAGATTGAGGATAAAATGTGCTGTGCTTTTCTTCTACTCTTTTTTAGAGATAGGATTTCATTCCTGGGGGGTTTCTGTTTCTGCATGAAAAGCAACTGGGATTACTTATCTTTTTTTAAGATACATATAGTACTTCTTTGCCTTCAATCATTTGGAGTTTAGAATAATATAGTCAGTTTTAATAGGATACTATGTGAAGCTGTTGAAAGTTTGACCCCTTCACTGCTGCATCCTCCAGGGCACCAAGGATTTGGTACTGGTGACTTGTTGAGTTAAAATGCATCAGTTTCTTCTAGTGTTACAGCTTTGAAACATCAGTCCCTCATAATACTTCATTTTTATTATACTAATAACCACATTTTCTCAGCCAGCACAAGCACATGAGGCTTTCTTCATCCTTGTTACCAAAAAATGATGAAAGGTCCCCATATTTTTACCTCTTTGTCTCTACTCTCTGCTGAACCATTGAGTTTTTCAGAGGCCTGTCATGGCATTGGATATGCTGACAGATTATGCTGTGGAAGCAAAAGAAATAGTGAAATAGTAATTCTTCTACTCGTGCCACTAACCCAAGCTGCATATGCTGGACTGCGATCACTTAGGTTTATTTGGGTTTTTTCTTTGACAATTGCTCAAGGCAGTCTGTGGTGCAGAGTATTAGGATGGCAGATGGCCCTTTCCTCTCAAGTATTTTGGGCTGGGTTTCACAAGGAACTGAGGTTTAGGTGACTGTGCTTCCATCTTGATGGACAGGCTTCCAGCTCTCAGTTCTGAGGCGTTTCCAAGCCACTGTTCATACTCAAGTCATCTGAACAGAATTCTGCATCCAAGAGAAAGGAACATCTCAAACATATTTAATCTCTGCATTTTTCAGAGGAAGAACAAAGTCATATTTATTGGTATCTCTACTGTGAAAGAAGCTGCTGCATAAATTCTGTACTTACTACTTGCCAGGAGTGAAAGGTGTTATAAATGTACCCACACCAGAGAAACTTTTTTATTGGTGCTATTTTCCTCCTGGACACTAGAGAATTTAGCCGTGACATCCAGATACTCCAGGACACATCCCTTGATTATTAATACTTCTGATTTGGAAGAAACTCAGCAATACCCATCTCCTCACACCTGCATTTCAGTGCACGAGTGCAGGCAAACCATCATCTGCCAGACTTGCTGTGTGGGCCATGCTGAGACTCAATAACTGGTCTTGTGTATACCCACAGCAGGAAAATACCTGATTGCATTAAAAATACATTCTGGCTTTGTTTAGTGTCTCCAAGAACAGAGGGGTACAAATAGATGGGGAAGGGAGGAGAGTGGCAGGGATTTGGGCGGTTTGCAATGGCAGGTTGATCATTTGATCTCTGGAATAACCCTTAATTTCCAGGCATTTCTGCCTGTGAGCAGAGAGAGGTCTGCTGTGATGGGGGGAGCACCATGGGAAGAATTAACAGCTCAGGAGGAGCTGCTCAGTGTGAGGTGGAACAGCAAGGAGGGCATGGGTGGGCTGTACACAGGGTGAGTCATAAAGTCTTGATCCCAGATCCTCCCTCCTGCCACCTCCCTCCAGAGGAGATTGTTCTCAGCTTCTCTTTCATCTGAAGAAATAAGATATTTCATATTAGCATTCATCTCAGTGCCAACAAAAGATCTTCAGACTAGCAGTTCTGAAGCAGGGAGAGATTTGTCTCTTAGAGAACATGTTAAAGGTATTATTATAAATGTGCAGAAGAACAAAAACAAGCTCGCAGCTAAAATGTCGATAATCAGGTAGTCCTGTGAATAGCTTACAACCTGATCCTTCCCCATATTCTCACAGTGCAGGAGGAGAAATGATTTAATTTGGGAATCCACACTGAAATTACATGCCATGCTGAGCCATAGAGTCAGTTTGCTGCTGCTGCTTCTCTTGTTCCTTGAGCTCTTTTTTTTTTCTTTCTAAGCTTCCCAACATCCCTCCTGAACTCTCTGCACAGCAGAGAGCAAAACCCAGCAGCCAGTGCTGGAACAAAGATACAATTCCTCTGAAGCAGCTGTTCTGCATGGTTGCCTTCAGGCTGAAGTGCTGCTTGGAGTTGCCTCCATACCTCCTTCCACTTGTCCTGGAACTGCAAAGCCATCAGCTTTTCAGAAAATGTTTCTTGGCATTCTGAGCCCCTGCTGTTGGAGCATAATCCATGGAAAGGGGAGGGAGGTGGCTTTCTCTTAGAACTGTAAATGGCTGAGGGAAGTGTGAGGTGCTGAGGAGCTGAAATCTTCCTGTGCTTTGGGTGAAGCTGGTCCTGCCTGTGCTGTGGGATGAGCTCATGTTTGGCTAAACAAAAAGAGTAAAAGAGAAGTGTCCGATTCTTCCCACAGTTGTGCATTTACTTTATTTACCTTCTGCAAGTGCCTTCTGCTGTGCTGACTGAGGGGTTTGAAGCCAGAACTGCAGCCTTGTGCTGTGCAGAGTCTGCTTTCCCCTTCTGCAGGGGGGAAATATTATCCCTGTCTTAGCTCTTCTCCACTCCATGCCTCATTTGATAGATGTATTTAAAACACTTGATGCCATTTCCTGTGCTTGTTCTTCCAGAGCTCTGCAGTGGAGATGAGCTTGAATATATCATTCAAATTCATCATAGCTTGAGTTTTAGTTCTGGCCATTTCCACTTCAGCTGCATCTTCCCCTTTGCCCGTCCTGCCTCTGCTGCCATGGCCATCAGCAAGATGGACTGAGGTAATTATTTGTATTTAGGCCTGTTTCTCAGGGACTACACTCCAGTGCACTTGCATGAAGGACAGCCTGTTAGCACTGAAATGATGTGGTTGCAGACAAACTTAGAGAAGAGGAATAGATTCACCAGGTAATTCAGCCTTAACCTCTTGAGTTCTCATTACTCTGCATCCACCCAGTGCTACTGCCCACCTCTTCCCTTTTTAAATGAGATCCAGTAACTAACAGAAATTATGGCAATTTGCTATATGAAATTTGTGATTATTTGCATTTAATTAAAGGCTTCTCTTGGGAAAATGAAGGGCAGCTTAACCTCAGAGAAGCCTCTACATCTCTAGTAATTGCTTCTAATTGAAGTGCTTTGAGTTTCCATCCCACCACAAGAAAAAGAAAAAAAAAATCCCAATCCTGGAAAGTTCACTCCCATACACAAGGTCCCTGAAAATTATTTTATCCTTGTGCAATTAAGGTGACTGAGGGTCCTCACAGATGATTCTTCAGTGTGGGTTAACCAGCTGAAATGAAAGTTTCATTACTGCAAAGGCTGGTTTGTGGTGTGCTTATGAGCAATCCAAGGCACAGCCCATGTTCTGAGCTGCTGTGCAGCCAGGCACAGATGCAGGGCTGCAGGTGCACCTCTTCTGCCGAAGTGCTCTCGATGGTTTCTGGTTTTGTACAGGTTTTTCTGACTTGCAGTGATATTTTGCTTCTTACTGGCTAAACCTTTTTGGCTCAGTGTGTCCTGTGAAACACAGGAGAGGGGTTTTCTCAGCTGGAGGTGTGCAGAGCTGGGCAGCAGGAGAGCTTTTGGGGTTGGGAACATCTTGGACATTTCCCTGCATCTCCACCTGTGTGTGTCTTAGGTTTTGATGCTGCAGAAAGTGTATCCTTCTCATGCCAGCACCATTCCCTGGTCCTCCTGGTACATGGAGGGTGTCCCTAGAGCAGGGACGTGACAAAGCCACCACCTCCAGCTCAAGCAGCACTTCCATTACACAGATTCTGCCTAATTACAATTGTCAGCATTTCCCTGGAGCTTCTGGCAGTGACGTCTCTGGTTGCACCCTTTGGCTCTGTGAAATCCCTCCTTGTACTGTGGATCGGAAAACAGGCATGACAAAAAATAGAAGTGTGCATGGTGTAGCAGCAGACATGGCCATTTTCTGCTGTTCATCCTTTCCACTGAGGATACCAAAGTTGAGAAATATGAGAGTGTTCTGCCCTCCTGTGTTCTCACCTTGTTCATTAACACTGGGTATCCCACAAGTCAGCAGGAATGTGCATCTGATTTCTGCTCTTTATTATCCCTAAGGTTCTCTTTAATGTACACTGAAACACATAAAATCTCCAGATGGACTGAAATCTTTCAGAGTGACCTCTGAGATGGCTATGGGTGAATTTTCAGAAATGGAAACATCCTTGTTTTTTTGAAGTTGCAGCTATAGCTAAATACATGAAAATATTTGTGACCTGCCTCTGTTAACTTCTCAGCAAGCAAACATGCTTGGAAGAGTGCACCTTGTCATTTTAAGAATAAAAAACCAAACCCCTGTTTCAATTCTCTATGCAGAGTCCTGAAGTACTTGTATTTTGTGTAGGTGCAAGTCATATAGATGTGTGTAGGTGCTGATTTTGATTCAGATTATTTAATAGGGTGGTATTGTTTCTGACAACAAATATTAATCTTTCAAAACAAGACATTAGAGAATTTTGTTCTAGGAAACTAGGAAATCAAATACCTTTTATAGTCTTTATTTTCTCTGTATAGTAGAAAGGGAATTCCTGCTAAATGTATTTGTGCACACAAACCACTTCTGAATCAAGCAGTTATTTACAGGGAGATATCACCAATGGAGACTGATGGAAGGCTTGCAGCAAAGCCTTGAGCCTTGTGAAGGGGAGGAAATTCAGCCTGAGCAGCTGATGGCTGAGTTGTGGAAATACTGGGTGGATTTTACAGAAAACTGCTTTGTTAGAAGGGAGAACAATTCAGTTCACCAGCAGGTATAGATTGAAAGGCAAATTTCATCTTTATTTGAAGTTTCCTATTGACCAAAGATATTTGTCTTTGTTAGTATGATAAAGGATTCAGCCTTGTGTGTTGCCCAAGAAGCAGGCTGGATGTTAGAAAGCTGATGTGTGTAATTCCTTTCTTCTTCCCAGTGGAGCTACATTTACTGCCATTACACCTTCCTTCTATTAGGAAGCTTTTGTGCAGAACAGTTTGCCTTGTCAGTCCTTTTTATATTGAGCTGTGAATGAGGAGCTTTTACATATTCAGGGCTGGAATAACAATTCTCTGTACAGGAAGGCTGAGGCCAGTAAAGACCCTGTTGTTCTTGCCATGTCAGGAGCTGGGTCATCCTCAGCTCCCTTCCCACAGCAGCACCACTGTGGTCACTTTTCCATCCTCCCTGATTCCAGCTAGGGCAGCTCACAGCAAATCTGCACTCACCAAAATGGCACTGAGACATTTCCCTGCAGGAGCAATCTGCACAAAGGAATGGCTTCCAACTCGAGGGCAGAAATCTGTGCTGTAGGTGGGGTTACAACCCGGGGTGGGAAGATAATTAATTCCATTTTTGCCTTGAAATTATGCTAAACAGAGATGGAATGGCCAATCAGTTATTGCATGACTCGATTCTCTTCTTACAGGGATGTAAATGGGTGGCACCAAGTTGGGGTTGCACAGTTAAAAGTGAGAGAAGAACAGACTGGCAGCAGAGAGATCCAGAAGGCAACTGCAAAGGACAGGGATTTAAACTTTGAAATATGGGCAGTATCTGGGCAATTGCAAAGAAGAGTCTGTCCTGGTTTGGAGGGGTTTTGGAATTATTTTTCCCCCCTCACAGGCAACAAAACATACAATTGCTTTGGGTTGGAAATAATCTGCAGGGTGACTTGTTAAATGGGTTTCACTCACCTACTAAGTTTGTCAGCCTAAAACAAATACATAGATGCTGTGAGGATTTATGCAGTGCAGAACACATACAAGGACCCAAGAGAGCTCTATAGACAGAAATAGCTGGAAAAAAAAATACAGCTCCATGCTCTGAAATCTTGCAGGAGCAGGCTTCAGCTTTGGAAGCATGGCATAGGAACCTGGAAGTGGTGGACAATTACACCCCTGGAAAGGAGAGTAAACTAATCAGTTGTGCTCGTTTCTCTTTCCTTTTCCTCATTCCGGTTCTTGAATTGAATCCATCCAGTAGGAAATGTGAAGTTAAATGGCTGAGCTCTCAGCTCAGTCACAATTCTGCCTGATGCTCATGTTGGAGGCACTGGCTGGAATGCTCACTGAGAGCCAGCGTGGAGAGATGATGAGATCCATGGTGGGGAAATGACCACCATCCATCCAAAATGTTCTCAGCAGCAGCACTGGGAAGGGAATACACTGGTGCAATCTGTAGCTCTTGTTTCTGTTTTAAAGGTCTCTAATGAGCCGTGTGTGCACTGCATTTCACCCTGGGAAATCCCACTGAAATCTGGCACTCGTGTTTCATTTCTTACACTGCTATATTTAGGGCAGAAAGCAGATCTCCCAGCGTGGCTCCTTCTGGCTTATAGAAACCCTGCAAAGTGTCTTAGTAATATACACTAATTGCTTACCAAAGCTGCCAGCTCCCTGTGAAAATCCCTTTAAAAGATGGGAGGTGGAAGCAGAGCAGTTGCCTGCACTTTCTGCAGGCACGTGGCAGTCCCACTTGTCGTGTCTGTGCCATGGGGATGAGGGACAGATGACCTTGGTGGATGTGATGTGGTCTTCAGTAGTGAGGGCTCACACTCAATCACTGTTTCTCTGCCCCTCCTTTTTTTATTCTGTGGATAAGGAGTCCAATCAGAGGTGTCTCTATTGAGTTTTAATGAGTGAATTAGGTATTTTTTAAACCTGCAGTCAGTGGTAGTCTCAGAGCGTGCATATTCCCTTCCTCTGATGTATTTCTTTTTAATAAGTTCCCATCTTTCTTGACCTTAGTTCTACTAAAAGTCATTCACAGCCATGCCAAGTCAGGCATTCAGCATCATCTTGTTAGAATCAAAGGAATGGACCTCTCTGTTCAACACAATCTTTTTCCTGTGCTGACGCCTGCCAGCCCAGCTGTACCCAGATTCCTGCAGCTAAAGTGACAGGGCTGTCTGTGCCTTGTGTTAAGGAAATGTGGTGCCATGGATATTTTTGTAATTGTTGGTAGGAGAGAGAATCAATGCATGTCAGTATTAGCAGTATAAGGTGAGAATATGGCATTTTTATATTCTGGTATTTGGAGGAGTATTTCAGGTATTTCTTATCCTTCCCGTACTTGTCTGTATAGGAAAAAAAAAAATCCTTTAAAACTTAAGAGTAACAGAGTGACTACAATTCTGTAGAAATGACATTCAAAATCTACTAAATTAAGCAGAGAACTTGTCCATCCCAGCAGCTTTCTGTTATCTTTCACAGTTCTTTGATAGGGATGTAATTTTCTGTAATCACTCAGAAAGATGGTTGGATATTTTTTCTATTAAATTCTGAAGGACTTAAACCTTTTCTGGCTTACCTTTGCTATTTTTCATGTTTATATACAACAGTATAATGCATCAGCATTTTTATACATTTCCCATATAAAAATGAGCCATGTTTATAGAGGCTGTCAGACTTTCTATTCCACAGAATAACTGGAGCATCACTGTAAGTTGACACCAGCCTAAAAATCACATAGAGTTGCTGAAATGTCTTATTTTATGGCCCTGTTGCTATTTAATAGCTCAGCTGTGGCCTTTTCTTAATTTACTGTCGCTATCCAGGAGTGCACTGGTGGTGGGGGATGCTCTGCAGAGGTTCCAGGTTCCTCTGCTGCTTTTGTGGGTGCCCTGATCAGCAGAGCTGCCTTTTGGGTGAGGAACTGCCCAAGGTGTGATCATTAACTGGTGAGATAAACCACTCTACATTGCTTTAACCTTCTTTCAGCAGGTTTCTCCTACCAGGCACTGGAATATAAAATGATTACTTTTTTTTCCCTCTCTCTCCTCTGTATTTAGCCTCAGGAGATTTTGGATAGGTTTTGGCTATTACAGATACAGTAAATGTCTAGCTGGAAGCTATCTGGTATTCATAACCTTAAGGTATTTAGGAAATCATAAAAGCTGAATGGATTTTTTTCTTCTTCTTCTTTTTTTTNTTTTTTTTTTTTTTTTTTTTTTTTTTTTTTTTTTTTTTTTTTTAAGAGAATAGCTCCAAGAGCTGAAGGCACTGCCTGCCTTTCAGGTAAATTCCATTCAGGATGATAAATTATGGCTGAACTGAACCAAAATGTTCCTAATGGCCCTAGTCAAAAGGCCTATTACAGGATGTCTAACTCACTTAAATTCCTTTTGGCTTCAAATTGTTAATGATTAAGTGTTTTAGGGCTAAAGTGATATACACTTAAAGAGCACTTTGTTTTAAGGTTAGCCAAACTGAGCACCTCAAGTGAGGGACACAGATTCACTTGAGTGACCTTCAGGCAGGGAAATCAGGATGTTTGCTCTACAGGTGGGTAATTTTGTGGGAATATTTGCAAGACACCAGGCAGGATTGTAGAAGAGGAAGCAGAGGAACATTCTGGAGCAGAGAGGAACAGCAGCTTTGGCCAGGGC
Source organism: Chaetops frenatus (assembly GCA_013400775.1). Taxonomy (NCBI): domain Eukaryota; kingdom Metazoa; phylum Chordata; class Aves; order Passeriformes; family Picathartidae; genus Chaetops; species Chaetops frenatus. Next base: position 535,224 of record VZTR01014594.1, read on the forward strand.
TTGTGGCTTTTAAACCTCACTTTTGACATTGCAGAAAGTTTATTTGTCTTTTGTGATGACATTTGGAGAAGCAAACATTTGGTGATACCGAGGATGTTTTCCCAAAGGAGCAGCTGGTCAGCTGTGAGGCTCCAGTCCTGTGCTGACTCACGCAGCTCCTTGGGTTTAAATGTGGTTTTGCTGCAGTGAAGGTACCAAATCTGCCTGGAAATCACAAAGGTTTGGACTCCTGACCAGTGAGCAATGCCATGTGTTTATCTGAAAGGATGTGCAGTTATGTTGTAGAAATCCCTTCAGCATTGTCAGCTTTAGGAACTTTTCAATTTCTTAGATTTTTAATGTCTCCTGACAGCGAATCACAGAAAATTCCAAGTCACTTCACATAGGCACTTATGGGACCTGGGTACTCACAGCAGCCTTGCTTACATGGATGGTAGTGTTCAGTTTGGCTTTTTTTAACTCATGGATGAGTTTGTTGGAATTGAGTTTTGCCTTCTGATCCTTTTCCATGAGTGTTACTCAGCACACAGCTTCAGCAGTTGCACACACTGCCTTCTGAAGATGCAGTCCCTGGATCAGACTCACACTCACCTTCCTTTATCCACAGCTTTGGTTCAGGGCCAGCAAGCAGCACATGCAGGAAAAAATGCCAAGCAGAAATACCAGGACTGGCCTCATAATAAAGCATATGCCCATGCACAGTTGGCTTGCAGAAAAAGCTGGAAGCACATTTTCCAAAATATCCACATTGCTCCTTGGGCTGCACAGTCAGCTTGCAGGCATCTAGGACCATAACACTGCCATCTTCTGACATTTTTATTGCAGAATAAAGGACTTCCTTTATAAATTTCAAATTACCCATTTTCCTTTGGTTTTTCCCCTCTTGGTGATGCAGCTCCCCACTGGGGATTTTAAGCAAACATTGTTCCCAGCTTGTTTGGGATGCTGTTAATGGGAATTCCTGGCCCAGTGCATTGCAGACGTCTGGCTCCTCCAGAATGTTTCTATTCCCTGCCGTGCCACTTCCCCTTTGATATCTGAGGAGTCAGCAGGTCTCTAATTGCTGTTCCTCTTAGCAGGGAGTTCTCTTGCTCAATACATTAAATATTTGATTGCCCCAGGTCTCCAGACAGAGCAGGGCACACAGGGGGATTTCCAGCTCCTGCAGCAAAGCCTCTTGCTCTTCCAGACAGTGATTTTGGGAGCTCAGCCCGAGGCCGTGCCTGGGAAGCCTCTCCTGGAGCCCGGGGGGACCACAGGGATCTGAGCAGCCCAGGTGGTTTGGGATGCTGGGAGGCATTTTGGGATGGCAGCAGCTGTGCTCAGCAGGATTTGCTGCATGAGAGTCTGCACATCACCTCCTGCATGTCCAGGAGGTGAGTGTGGCCACGTGTCCTGCAGCTCCCAGAACTCCTTTTTTTGCCCTTTTTTTTTAAAGAAGCAATGCATCCCACTGGGATGCTCCTGTGCTTGGTGGATTGTGGAGTGTGCCTTCAGGGACTCAGGAAGATGGGCTATTATAGCAGTAAAATCTTCTGGTAACTTTCTTGAATATTATGCATGTATTTCATACTCAGTGAGCTGAAATAAGGACACTTAAAATCGTGTTTTCCACATGTTTTTAGATGAATGCACTATGTAGGGACAATCTCTGTGCCTTGCAGAAGGAAGCCTGGCTTCCAGGTGGGGCTGTTTCCTGGGCAGAGTTGGGTTTTCAGCCTTGCAGGTGTCTCCTTGAGAGGGGAAATCCAGTCCAGCATTCACAAACATGCAGCACATGTGCAGAAATGCGGGATTTGCTGATGGCTGCTGCCTCCCCACTCTGGGAAGGAATCACTCCACACGATGCTGTGTGGGAGTGTGCACACTCTCACTGGGAAAGCAGCAGCAGTCCTGAGGATTGTCAGCAGTGCAGGCTTGAGGCAGTAGCTGCAGTGCAGTCTGTGGAGGAGAATATCCCCAATGTAGCTCTCTGCAGCTGCCTTTGGGCCTCCTGTTGCTCTGAAGTGTCACTGCCGCCGTGTTTCTGGTGGAGAGTGGAGTTGTGTTGGGAGTGGAACATAAAGGAGCACTGGGGAATGCAGACAGCAGCGTGCACTTCACACACACATTCCATCACTTCATCCCTGGTGGGTGGCACTGGAGAGAAGAAAGACCTTGGTGGGGATAATGGGGGAAGGAAGAGCCCTGCAGCCTCACTTTGTTAATCCTATTAGCCTGGTCCTAATGTAAGAGAAGCTGCTGCAATGCACATGCTCAAGCAATGGCTTGGAAAAAAAAATCACACAAGTTTCCCTCCCACTGAGTCAAAGAGAAGCAATCTCACTCCCACTGAAATGAAATAAATGTAGCTGCTATTAGAGCAGAGCAGTGAGCACCAGAACTATCATTTTGTAGAGCAGGCCTTTTAAACAGACCTTCAGATTAAGAAAAATAGGTGCAGAATAAAATTCTGTCCTGAAGCAAAGTTAGCAGTACTGCAGCAGTGAGACAGAGAAGCCCTATGAATACATAAGTGGTGTTTTCCCACATTATTCAAAGTGCCCACTTGCTGAGCAAGTGGAGCAGAAAGTTCTCGGCAGATGAGGAATGGGGAGAGAACAGTCCATCCACACAGAGCCTTGACTCCTGCCAGGCTGTTCATATCAGGGATGTCTGTGACCTTCCAGTCAGGCAGGGGAGAATAACTCATCAGCAGTCAGCTTCAATCCAGCTAATGCTTCCAACATTAAATGCTTACTTGCAGCCTAGATCCGAGTGCCAATTTTATGGTGAACCCTTCCTGTCCTTACAATTTTCAGTGTTCAGGCTGCTGCAGGTTTTGAGCTGTGGTGCTGTGTGCAAGGAGAGAGCTGGCAAGAAATGTGGGAGAGCTTGAGAGGCTTCCTTTGCTCTGAGCAATGCAGAAAATTCCCTCTGTGATGCCTGGTGAGAACCATCCTGTGTCTCAGTATTTGGATTCTGCAGGTGCCCCTGAGGTGAGACATTGCCCTTGTGTCCCTTCAGCCACATCCAGCTCCCCAGGAGCTCAGTCCCAGTGGTTCTGCCAGGACTCTGGAATGTGACTGAAGAACTTTCAGGGTTGAGATTGGCCATTGTAGTCCCATGGCACTGCAAGGCTTTATTTTTGAAGGATACCACTTAGAGATTTGACCAATATCTTCATTAATGTTGGCCAGGTGATGCTCCAGCCCTGTCTAAGGTAATAGAGCGCCCAAGGAAAGCTTGGTGACTGCCAACTTTCAGCTCAAGCCAAAGATAAAGGCTTTTGCAGCAGTAATACATACCCTGTGTTCTAGGTTGGAAAATCAGGAAGTTTGCCACTGTGCACAAACATCTCAGCTCTCAGGAGTGGATTTGCAATGGAGGTGGGCTGAGTCACCCACTCAGTGCCCGTGTCAGGGAAGATTTCCATACAGCCAGTTTACCTGTCTCCTGTTGATAAAAATAATTGGAATTATTGGAGCTTCAAAGCCGTGGAGAAAGTAATGGATGACCAGCTGCACTTCAAATGGAAAAGTAATCTGTGGAATAATTGCTGCCAGTCAGCCCGAGCCCAGCTGTGAAATATTAATGGGTTGCTTGATCAGTCTATACAGAGCTCTCAATCATCCTCCTAGAGAGCAGCACAAACCCAGCAAACAGCTCAGGATTTGTACTCAGCCACATTATTGACAGGGACAGAATAAGATGTTCAAATGTGGCATTTGCTAGAAGCAAGTAACAGCTATTGGGTGCTAATGGAAAACTTTTTCATAATATTTATGTGTTGGGAGATGATCTGTCTTACTCTGCCAGCACCCACCGTGTCTCTCACTGGGGACAAGCAGTGGCAGCCTCTGGACAGCACTGCTGCAAAACCTGGCAGCCAGCGATAGTCTAGGAGGAAAAAAACCACACTGAACAGAGGGCTTGCTATATTTGACAGTAACCTGTGTGCCTCAGAGCCTGGTGAGAAGGAAGCTGCCACCCTGATCCAGCCAAGCTCTGCACTTCAGGTGTGTGAACACTCCCGTTTGCTTCAGAGAGACTTTGCATAAGCTGAAGCACTTTGTGAGATTGAAGTCTACTGAGTAGGAGTTCATAAGTAAAAAGAGAAATATCTGCACAGGATTTCTCTTTTGGAGCCCTTGAACTTAAGGGAAGTTCAGCTTCAAAAAAGGGAGGCAGCCAGGGAGTGAAGAGAGGCTGCTTTGATTAGGAAAGCTGCAAAGTTCTCCTCGTCCCATGAGATGTGGGGCTCATGCTGCATTTGTTAATGGGAATTACCACTTCTTTAGTGTCTCTTCTCTCTCTACCTCCTCTTGGTCACAGCAGATCTGAGCATCTCAGTGTCCATCATCCCACACTGCCTTGATGTGGGTCCAGTCAGTGCCAAACCTCAGGGTAAAACCTGGTTTGTGTCTGAAGGGGGGTTCAGCTTTGTGAGCAGGGACTGCCTTCACTCTGTGTTGCAGAAGAGCAATGCATCAACTTCAGAAACTTCTCAGAAATGAGGGATTTGGATCTTTGTAGTCTTCAGCCTGTACAGCTATGAATGGGAATGGTTTTTGACTCCCTGAGAAGCAAGTGGCCCAGGCACTGGATACCACCCTGGACAGTGCAGGACTTCCCCTTCTCCCTGCAGTTCCAGATCTGTCCTTTTGTGTAACCCCATGTCATTCTCTGGCCCTGTTTTCTCCTTCCCAATCCCTTGCATATCACCACTGTCAGATTCTTTTTGGAAGGGACTGCTTTTACATAAAAATACATTATTGTTACTATTAGGTCTGTAATTATTATATTTGATTTTCATAGCAAACCTAGGCTCAGGTTTCAGTATTAACTATTATAATATTAGGCTCCATCCTTAGCAGTCCATTTGTTTGTGGAGCAAGTAATACAACACAGAAAACCTTGCTCTTTGAGGCAACATGGCCTGGAGGAGCAGAGTCTTCCAGTGCCTTCAGGACAACACCAGAGAGCCTGTTGAGCCACATGTTGAAGATGATTGCTCTAGGTATTATTGCATTATAAATAGCAGCTAATAATGGTAGCATAACAGCAAGGTTCTCAGCTGATGTAAATTGGAAACTGTAATTCCGTAGAAGTTAATGGAGCTCAACTGATTTACACTAGTTGGCTGTCTGGCCCCTAGCAAATGATTCTAAAACTGATAAAATTAAATGAGATTCAAAGCTCTCTCACATAAGAGAATATTAAACCCTATCTCTGCTGTCAGACATCTGCATGGCTGTCAGGCTTTGTAGCTGGGACTTTAAGATCCTGTTTCAAGTTCTTGATTTTATTATTTGATATTTTTTCACTTCTCTCTCTTTTATTTTGTTCAGTTGGTTAAATCTTAGTTCCCAAGAAGGAGAATTAGAAAAATCACCGATTTTGATGCGTAATTAGATGCCATTTTTTGGTATTCGTGAGCTGTTGGCAGAGATCTTAAAGCCATAGAGGTTTGTGCCCTTTAATTTCAGTTCAAAATGCAAACAGACATTGAAAACATCTGTTCAGCATCCATCCTGGAGATGTCTGCAGCCTCAGTGTTTTTCACTTTTCCTCAGAAAAGTACTGTAAAATATGACTGCCTCTAGCCTATAAATTCAAACAAACAAACAAATAGATTTTCCACTGTGGTGGAGTTAAAACTGAATGTTGCATTAGTTCATGAAAGCTGTGGGTTGATTTGGAGCGTGGATCAACAAGGTGGCTGCTCCTAGGGAGGGGACACAGAGGGCAGAAGTGATGAGCAGATCTGGGAGAAGTTCACTCTGAAGATTTCGTGCATCTCCTGGCAGAAATGTACAAACCATGGTTCCTTGGTTCCACTGCAGAAATCCAAATTTTGAGCACTTTGAGGAGCAGGCTTTAGCAATCCTGCCAGGTTTGACAGAACTGGGTTGAGGGATGGCTGGTGGGGTGGGAGGTGGCAGCTCCTTTGTGCAGAGCAGCCCCTCTGACCAGGGTGTCTGCTGCAGAGATGGATTTGGCTTTGCTGAAACAGAAACCTGATGTCAGGCTTGCCCCGTGAGTCCCTGTGGGATGGTGGTACCTGTGTGTCTGAGGCACAGCAAAGTCACTGGGAATGTGAGGCTTCAGTGCAAAGCTTCCCTGAGGATTGGAACGGCTGCAAACAGCCACAGGCAGGATCTCTGAACAAGTCCCAGGGCTGAGACTACTCAGAAGGGTGGAAAAACCTCTCATTTGTGTCCATGCTGCTGTGAGCAGTTTTGGGCAGCTTTCACAGATGTTGATGTGAGGTAAAACATCAGAAATTTGTTTGAAACAAGCGTAAAGCTCAAACCATAGATTTGTTTTCTTCAGTACATTAGTGCATGCTGAGGTCTCCACTAAAAAACAGAAGGTAAATTAAATCATCAGCATCATCTTTGCTGAATTGGATTAAAAAAGGTAATATGTGTTTAAAAATTCATGGCACAGACCCACAGTTGCTCATGCAGACATGCAGGGTGCAATCAGACAGCCCATGTTTCTTGTAGGAAAGTGGCACTAAAAGTTGCACCCATCCTTATTTGAATTAGAACATCTTGGTGGAGCTTTTTTTTATCTGTTAACTTTCTCCCTGAATTCATCTTTCCAGTCAGCATTGTACAAGCAACTTCCCCTTTATATCATTTCTATTGGATCCATTCATAAAGCTGAAATCTCAGGGTAGACTTGAAAGAATAATACATAGAAAAATACAGTCACATATATTTTTCCTAATTCTGGTAGCGAGCTGAGAAAAATCTATATTCTTGGAAAATACAGAGTGTTGGATTTCCCAAGGCATAAAAACATCCCTGGTGTGTCTCTAGCTGTAAATCAGAAGTGGCATCTCTGTGCTGGCCTGGCTCCTTCAGCAGTGGAGGAACTCCACACTCTTGGGGCCAAACAGCTGCTGCTTGAACCACGTTTCTGTTAAAACCCTCCCAATGTCATAGGTGGTTTGTGAGCAAAGCTCATAATTGCTGCCAGTGAATTTAGAGCAAACAGCAATGAAATATATGTGTGTAAAAGAAAATCTCATCTGCAAGCCTGATGGAAAAGGAACCCAGTGTGGGTCCCTAGAAATTATATGTTTCAGGGTTTTGTGAGACTAAGCAGAAACGCAGCAGCCCTGCGTGCTCAGATGGCTGAGCTGCTGTGTGTGAATAAGAGTAACAGGATTTGGACAACACTGGGAGGGAGACAGGGAAATTAATTTTCTTGGTGTGCTGCCTGTAACTTTCAAACAATTCTGGGAGACTCCTGATAAGGGCCGGTGAGACTTGTTCTGGGAACAAAATGATGTTAACCAATCCGTGAGTAAACTCTGGCTCGGCACTCCACTTGTCATTATTCAATCTGTCCTGACGAATAACACAGATAAAAGGATGCTCTTACTCCCTTGATGCAGGGGACTGACACACACAGTGAATCATAATCAAGCCAGGGACTCGGTTTTTTCCCTTTTTTTATTATTTTTTTTTCAGATAAGAGAAGCAGTTACCAGCTTTTAAATGGCATCATAAATTATTTGTTCTCTTTTGGCAAAAATGCTTATTTGCATCTCATAGCGAAAATCACCTGGGCTTTGGAGAAATTATTTAAGACTTGTTTTAGTGTGTGTTGTTACGTTTTGCTTATCCAAGCTCTAGGCCAACTGTAATTTACTTGATATTAATTAGGTCCAGAGCTGTGAAATGGGCATATTGAGCCAAACTGCTTTTGTGCTGTGTTATCCAGGTTTAAAAAATGAATCTACAAATGCCCAAATCTCTGTCTTTTCCTGTATTTTAGATCAATCCAAACCCAAAGTTTTGCGTTGTTTGATATCATTTCCATATTGCTAAATACACTAAATATATTAAGTAAGCCACTGCATCTACTTATTGCATGCATTTTTAAGAAATTGGTCTTTTTAGATCTGTGTATAATGAAGATACTACAAAGAATGCTTTTAGAACTTCTAATGGAACTCCAAAGGCACATTTCCTCTTAATTTCAAGTGCAGTGCAAGGGCTCCTTTACCATCTTCCTGAAGGAAAGAGGTAGGAGAAGTCCAAGCACAACCCCTGAAATCTGACTAAATATTCTTAAATGTGTTGCTGATCAAGTTTTCCTGGAGCAGCAATGAGCTCTGCAATCCCCATGACGAGCTAACATTTGGCATCCTCATGTGCTGGTGGTGTTCCCAGGCTGGCTGCAGGCATCAGCTCCTGCTTTCCCCTCCCTTTTGCCATTGCCTGAACCCTTGTGCAGCCCTCAGCTCTTCTGAGCTGGGCCCAGAGAAATCAGATACTCCATTAAGCCACCCATTAAGGAAGACATTGGCTTTTCTTTTTCCTGTGGTAGAGAAATTGTATATTAATTCGTCTAGACCAAAGACATAAATATTTGATTTTCATGGAGTCACCACATTAACAAAAAGTACGCAGAGTTCACTTTTGTTTCATTAATTGCAAAAAGCCAAGGCAATTTCAGTTCATAAACACAGTTTTTGATTCTGTTGGCACAGTTTTAAAATACATTTAAAATCCTGTTACTTGAGATCTGTAAACAAAATATAGTTCTTTCATCTAATTTATGTTGTCAAGAGCAAAGTAATTTACATAAGAGGGTTGAGAGACTATCAGGAACAGCTATACTTTGAGAGAGAAAAGCCTATTAGATCTTAATCCATCTGATAAGCGTGTTACTTCCACCAAAGCTGAACTGCTTTCGTATTCTGTATAAATAATTCCATTTAGTTTAATTGATTATTTTACAGCAGGAACCAAGATAGATATTGTTGGAGGAGAATCAGCCTATTAGTCATGTTTTGGAGGTTGTTCTGGAGATGTTGGATTTCAGTAAGCTTGAGGTCTGAGCGATTTAAGGAGAGGATCACCAGCCAAGTTGTCATTGTGCAGCTTCTGTTCAGTCCCAGATATTGGCTGAGCTGTTGTGGTTTGGTAAAAGAGAGCAGCAGGAAGCAACCAGCACCAGAGTGATGCAGGGAGGCATCACCATGCCTGGGTCTGGAACTGGGCTTTACCTTCAGAATGTGTTGGGCAATCCATGCAGAAAAGCTGCAAAAGGCAGCATCAGTTTTCTTTCTGCAAAAGTCTGATTTTTGGGGCTGTGGATTCCAGAACGTGTCAGGAATTGTCAGTGCCTGCTCTGGGGGTACTGGGTGGGGACCCCAGCAGTTCTGTTCACCTGAGGTGGGGAGGGATGGATGCTGCAGCAGTGGTGAGGGTTGTCTGGGGTGGATGTGATGCAGTGGCATCACTGCAGTGCTGCAGAACTTATTTTATGAGAGTTTTTTCAGTGTCATGAAAAGGTTGGCGTGGAACAACTTTTGTTTGTTTTGACTTGCTCCTTCCTTCTTGTCCCTGCCTTTTGGGTTTTGAGCGGTTTTTTGGCTTTTTTTTCCCTGCTTTTTCGTTATTTTTTTCTCCTGGCTGCATGATTACACATTTGCCTCTTGTTTGTTGCATTCCTGCAGCAAATGGAATCCCACACTTCTCAGTGGAATGTGGTTCTGCCAAAGAGCATGAAGCCCTCTTTGTGTGTGAGGACTTCTAGAGGTTCTGTTTAAAAGAGCAGGCTGTGGCTAAGCATTGTTATAATCCATGAGTGGTGACATTTCAAGGTTATAGAAATCCAGAATTGGTTTCCACACTCAACAATTAAACTTTAGCATTGGCAACAACTCTTATCTTCATGGTGTTGGGCTGTTACAGCAGGTTAGGGCACCTTTAGCAGAAAATAATTGGAAAAGGTGGTTTTCCTTGAGAGAATGCTAAACATGCTTTTAATTGTAGCATTAATATGCTGTTGCCTTTCTAATTCAAGCTGTAATGCACAGGAGGTTTTGTTGTGCCATAGGGCCCTCCATCATGATATATTTGCCCTTTAAAGCAGCCCTGGAATAAGCCTTGCTGAAGTTCTAAAAGCTCTTTGCTAACTCTCTTTAAGCAGGTGAAGAATTAGAATTTGATGCATAGTATTTCTGTAAAAAAGTAAGGGAGTTCTTTATTTGCATAAATACCAAAGGGCTTCCAGAGCAGAATGAAAGTAAATGTAATAGTTCATTATGAACTAGGGAAAGGAAAAGAATATGGTGTGGTTGAAGGGTTTGAAATAGGATTTTTTTTTCTTTTCCATGGTAATGGTGGTGTTGAGCTGCCCACAGGCTCAGCAGTGCAGGAGACTGAAGCTTATATTCCAAGTAGGTCCAGTTATTGGAAAGACACTGAATGAGCTTCCCCTGCAACTGTGGCAGCGGCTCAGATCCTTCTAATGAGCAAAATGTGGTTCTGGAGAAATAGTCCTGAGTGAAAATACTCATCTGAATGGTAACCAGGAGTTGGCTCGTGAGCAGCCCATGGGCTCTTTGCAGAAGATCTTGTCAAACCATTATCTGTGCCAGAAGGAAAAAGAAATTTAAAAAAAGGAAATTGTTCTTTTATTTCTGGGAGTGAGTCTGTCCCATCTCCCCCTGCACAGCATGTTTTGGAATCATGGCATACACTGAACTGTGACAAGCTGGACTTTGGTTGTGGCTGTGCTTTGTTCTCCACCAGAGCACATCCAGATTGTGGTGCTGACTTCCCAGAGCCCCTGGTTCATGCTCCAACCTGAGCTGCAAAGTGAATCTCGTTGCTGAATTCATTTCTCTGAAGTGCATTACTTTCTTTGTTTGTGTATTTTTTAAATGGAGAGAATAAAACATCAGGTATGAAAAAGATGTACGAGTTCAGATTTCCAGGTAGTGGAGCAAAATTGAGGTTTGATGAATTTGTATCAAAAAAATGCTTGAATGATGACAGCATGTAGACTTTGAGAGTTGTTTTTGGGGGGTTTTTTTCTATTGCTGCCAAAACACGAGAATTTACCTTACAAAGATTGCTAGGGAAGAAAGTAAAACTAATGTGTGTGCAGGATGTTGTGTAAAATGTTGCAGACTTGTCTAAGAGCAGCTCTGGATTTATTTGTTCCGTAGATTTTTGGATTTTTGAACGGTGGCTTCCAAGGAGGAGTTAAACTTCCCTCACCTACAGCCAAGCCTGCAAATACAGCAGCTGCAATACAGACAAAGCTGTGGACAGATATGCACGTTTTTGTCACAAAATCCTTAAATCAAACCAAAGGAAACCCCTCATGGTATCAGTTTGTGGTACCTGGCTGGTGGCATCCCACAGAATTGCAGTGGCTTTTCCTTGACAGGCTTTTGTGCTCCAAGGAAGGACAAACATGATAAAAGGACTGTGATAATCAGTCATGGATTTATGAGAGCACATAGATGAATTTGATTGGGATGAATAGGGAATCAAAAATCAATTAATGGCTGATTATTGTTTCTTCCACAAGTGGATTTCAGATTTTGGCAGCCTTTAGGAAATGTTCTGCCAGGTGTGATGAGCTTAGCAATGTTAAAAAGCAGGCGAGAATAAAGTCTTCATCTTATGGCTCAGTCTTAACTACCTAAAAATACCTGAAGTGAAACATGAGAGCAAATCACACCTTTTCCATCTTGTGCTCACTTTATTTTTTTTTTTTTTTTTTTTTTTATTTTTTTTTTTTTTTTTTAATTTTAGACATCTTTTCTTTCTAATTATTTGTTAAAATGCACCAAACAGGTTTGGATGTGGGTTTTCTCCTTTCATACATCTGGTCGCTGTGTTTAAGTGCTCGTCTCTCTGTGTGTGAATTACAAAAGGGTTCATTATCAGCTTCCAGAAACAGCTGTCACTATTATTCAACCCATCACCGTGTTGAGGGATTGTTAGTTAGTCCCCCAGGTTGGCTGATCCTTGGGACTATTGTGGGAAGGACAAAAGGGAGAAGCTTGAATTGCAGCCCAGGAGGAAGAGGCGAGGTGAGGGTCGGGTGCTCAATGTCTTCTGCAAACTTGGAGCCTTCCTGCAATTCAGGGTAAATTGAAAATATTCTGTGCAGGTGAAGAAGACATCTTTTATACCCAGAGAAATGAATGCACTGGATTCTAAAGGGATTGATGACTCCAATATGCTTATAAAGAAAGAAAGTAAAAATATTTACTTTTGAAAGTTTGGGAGCTGAGGAGCACTGTTAGTAGGGAAAGAGAGGTCACCAGTGGGAGCTGAGAACATGTAAATATTATCCAGCAGCTCTATAAACGAGGGAAGTTAAACATGCCTTTGGAGATGGGTAATCGTTAAATACTCTCAGCTGCTTTATGAAAACTGTGAAAGGTTTTTCTTTCAGGGAGGAAGGAGGACAGACTTCTTTACAAAACTGCATAAAAGCAAGAACTGGAGTGTAGAGCACAACACTGTCTCTGTGTGGCTTAGGAGATCTTCTTTTGTGTCACTTGAGTCAAAACCTGTGGAAAAATCTATTCTGGATAAATGTGTTTTGCCTGAACTGATTAAGGACTCAAAGTTTTGAAGTGTAAAGTACAGTGAGCAGATAAAGAGAAGCATTACATATAAGGATTCATTTTTGTACGGTGTGCAGATTTCACAATATGTGAACAGCCCAAAGCATTTTCTTGTGCTTATACATCCGGTGAGTTTGGAAATAAAACTGTGGGTAATTTAGGGCCCTCAGCAAGGCAAGAGTGTCCATGTGTCCCCTGCCCCAGGCTGCCCACCCCAGGCTCTGCTGGCAGGTCACACACCCCTCCCCGGAGTTGCAGAGGTGGCACTCAGAGTGCCCAGGCAGATTCAGGATCACCCAGTCACAAATTGTTCTTGCTTCTGACATATCAGCCAGGAGCAAAAGGAGATCCTCAATCTAAATGTCTTTAAATTTTTGGTGTTGCAATTCTTTTGGTGGGTTTTGTGATGGAGCTGCAAGTACTGAAGCAAAGCATGACTATTGCTGTTCCTCATCCAGATCAGCTGTAAATATGGGACCATTTCTCTAGAGAACAGCATAAAAGCATGTGAATTCTAAATTGAAATTACTTTGGTTAGTTGTGAAAACAGAGGAGAAATGCGTGCATTTACAAAGGGCACATAACATCCTTCTTGTCAGAGGCAGGATGTGGGTGAATGAGTCTGTTCCCAGCCTCAGGGAATTGTGGTGAGCTGGTGACAGGGTGAATGTGATGCTTTCTTTAGGTGCACCACTGCTGGAAAAAGCCCACCTGAGGCAGTCTGGATGTTCCCTTACAAAGCTTTCAGACGTCTTTTCAAGAATTTCCATGTGTGAGCAAAGCCCAAGGAATATTCTCTGGAGCTGAATAGATCCTGTCCACCACAAATACAAGAGAATTTATGATTGTTTAACCCTGTTTAGCTGCAGAATACTCATTAGAGCTACCCAGCTCTTACCAGACACTGCAAATAGGAGCAGGCAGGATAAAATACCTCAGTACATCCTCACCAGTGCTTTTGGCTGTGGTGAGTTACCCATGTGCCCAGGTCTTCATTGCACAGACATAAACACAGTTTCTTTCAGGCTGCAAATGCCCAAAGCTCAGGCTTCAAGTCTAATTTTTCTCTCAAAAATTTTAGACTGCAACCTTTGAAAAAGGACAGGCAGAACTATCAATTATTTAATAAAGATAATAGCCTTTTGGGGACAGAGATAATAATGAAAGTAATTACTAATGGGGTTTTGGCAGATTAAATGGACTCTCCAGATGATGTGAGATTTAGCTCTTCCCTGTGTCAATATGGATAGTGAAATATTTGGGTGTGCTTTTCAGTGATACGTGTCAACCTCTCCTTTTTACTTTCCATGCAGCCATTTACCTCAAGCAGTCCATGAATGAGTAAGAAAAAAAAAAATTAGTATGTAATGTGAAAGTCTGGACTATATTCCTGCAGTGTCCTCAGGGTTTTGGTAACACATTTAAGGCCTAACTCCTCTTACTTAATAAATTCTGAAAATTCACTAAAACTTCACTTTTACACATCATATTAAAAAAAAAAAAGTTTGGAACATTAACTTTAAGCGGAGTGCCTTTAACAAGCCCATTTTTCACTAACTTTCTTTGCTGTGGAAACATACACTACAGAAGTGTGGAATGAAAGTTTTCACCCTGTGGCAACGGGATATTACTTTTACTACTCTCACTTCAGAAGTGAGGCTATAATGCAAGGAAAAAAAATGAATGTCAATGTCACAGAGCAGCCAAAATGATACCCAAGAGCTTTTTTAGCAGCACATTGCTGGCACCTGCCTTGATACAAGAAGGCAGCACCTGAGCCATGCAGGTGGGGCAGTGCCCTGCTGCTTTTCAACCTTGGTGCTTATCAGCTCTGAGCTTGTAGCAAAAAGTTTTGGTTTTGGAGGGGTGACACCACCAGAAATGGGGTGTGCTGGAGTGCCAGAGCAGGTCCAAGAGTTTACAGCACCCAGTAAGTCCTGACCCAAGTTTTTAATGATGCTTCCCTTCATTATAAATTGCATTTCTTACACCCCATGGTATGTATATTACTGATCTCTTCTCTGGGCCTCCCTGACCATAGAGTGATTTGTCTTCTCTGGCTTTCCTGACCACGCACAGCATGTGTCATTATCAGCTCCTTGTCTGCCCTTCTTTTTCTTTCCATGTTTCTATCCTTCCTTTTTTCTCCTGCTGTTGTCTCATTCAATAACTCCCAGCGGCCTGACTTGCCAAAATCAACAGGATAGAACAACCCTGCCATAATATGTAGCGATGTAATTAAATTCTTCTGTTTCACAAGTAACTTGAATAAGCTACTTTTTATACAAAATTGATTTTTCTCTTTCTGATGGCTGGTGCTAGAATCTTAGCTTTTCCCAGGTCTCACATTTACATGACCTTGTGAAGGTTCAGGTTCCTCAGAGGGCTCACACCCCCCTTTGGGGCAGTGGTCACTGTTCCTCTTGCCCAGCCCACACCACCACAGTGGTCAGGGAGTATTTAATGAACAAAGTTTGTCCCCCTTTTTAATGAGTATTTTAAGAGGTGCAGCATCCATATTTCCTTGAGAGGTTGGCATAAATTTCAGTGAGGTTGCCATATGCTTTCATCAAGCTTTGGAGAACATTTCACTGCCCAACAAAGTATATGTAGTGCATTGCACAGTAGTTCTGGGGTGTTGCCACCAAAAAATGCAGCCCATAATAAACCTGTGTGTCCTGTCAACCTTACCTGGCAAACTCCATGTCTGTCAGCTCATACATTTCAAAGATGATCAGCCACATTCCCCCTGAGATCTGCAGAAATGTTCTAGACTATCTCAGATCACTTTGAATTAATGGAGTAATGAATTTAATTAAAATATATTAATGTCACATTGGGCTTTTAGCCATGATTTTAAGAAATCACGGGGGAATCAAACTGCCAGCATTTCTCAAAATATGTCTCAGACAAGTTGGAAGATATAATGAAAAGTAATTAGAAGCACAAAAAGAAAATGAAGTGGTGTTACCACTGCTGGGACAGGCCATTGGCTTAAGGAATCAGGAATATTACACATCTGATGTGAAATTTCCTTTGCCAAGTTTCAGGTATCCAAAGAGAGAGCTCAGTTAGCATATTCCACAGCAGGCTCCTGACTTGGGCAGGATGAATTGCTCTTTGGTAGCTGCTTTTATTTTCCTGGGCTCTGGAGTTAATCTGAGCTCCTCGCTGGGAGGGTGCCCCTAATGCTTTGGTGACTCATTTTTTTGTGAAGGTGTAACATGAGTTTGAAAGGACAAGAGCACAGGGAACAAAATGTTCCTCCCAAACTTAAGAGCAAAATGCCATCCAAGTGATTTGAGCTGTGAGTGTCTTACTCCTTATCCAGGTGAAGTGAAAAGCATGGGAAAGTATGAAAAAGCCTGACCTGATGCTGGTTTCTAAGCTGAAATTTCACAGTTGTCATTAAAATGCCAGTTTTCTCTCTGTGCCTTAGATTGATTTATGGTGCCAAGGGTTTTGTTTCAAATGGTCTTAAATTTCTCAGATTTTCAGCAAATTTTTGCAAACTTCAGTGCTATTTTAATGTTTAGTCTTACCTCATTATAGACCCACAGAAAGGCCAAACCCCAGCCCAGGCTACTTTGACATTTCACAGTGGTTTTGCCAGTGAGTTGATTTTGCTCTCACAGTTTCTATGATTTCAAAGATGAAGAGATTCAGAGTTGTCAGCTTGTATTCAGTGGGTTCTGAAAATCCCCAAAGTGCCTGGAGCTGGCCATTTACACAGCACTGGGAATGTCCCAGATGAGCTTCTTTGGATTATTAATCCCAGGCTAATTAGTTCACACCTGATGCTGGATGAAATCTGGCAGCTGGAGGTGAGCAGGTCCCTTCACCAGGACCCATCTGCACAGCTCTGAGAAATGAAGGATGGGGTTGCCAGCTGTAATTGCAGAGCTCAGAAGCAGCAAACTGAACACAGTTCTAGGAATGTTACAATCCCAGAACTCTGTTATCTGCTGGGTGCATCCATATTGATAAGTGGTCATTATTCTGTTCTAGCTGGCTGACATTTATGGTTTCCAGGATTTGGACTGGGGTTTTCAGTTCACTTAAATCAGATGTCTGCAAATAAGCATCTGTTATGTTTAAGTTTCCCAAAGCCTTCCTTTCCAACCTGTTATTTTCCCTGAATCAAATGCTTAGCTCAGCAGAGCCTGAAAATGAAAACAGACTCCAAATGGTCTCCACAGGATATTTTGTGGGGAAAAAAAAAATCTCTTTGAAAAGATAAGAAGGAGCCATGACTGGGGTAAAGTACATGTATCAATACTTATTATTTATCCAGAGCTTGCTAAAAAAATTGTTAATAGAAAAAAGTTATAGATGCTAAAATTTACTGCAGAAGTCTTGAATTTCAGTTTAGGTTCTTCAGTAGGCAGGAGGATAAATGATGTGAGGGAAGACCATGGCATCATGCTTTTCCAACTCCAAATTTTTGTAAGTTGGGTGGGGGCTGTTCTTGTCTGCTGCAGGTGGGTGATGTCTGGTGGTCTTGAAAAAAAGATGTTTTAAACTTTCTGCCTCAGTTTTTATCATATTCATTCACTGCTGGGAACTAGGGAGAAAAAAAGTCTGAGGTGATATTGAAAAAGTCAAGTGAACCTTTAAAAAAAGTTCTCAGAGGCACTTTCTCACCCCATGCAGATGTTGGATTTCATATAATACCATACATAAAACAACATGGAAGGTTTTTAATGTTTTGAAGGGTTTCTAGAAGAGGATGAAGAAAGAGATATTGTCATTGAAGCATGAAATTTAGTGATGCAAGTTCTGATAGTGAAAGAATAAAAAAGTTAAAGCAGCTGGAAAGTTTGTGATAAATATTGTTCTATAGTGGATTCACTGGCACAGGTTTTCCAAGGCCTTATACCTGATTTGCAGTGCAGATTGCAATAATTATCACCAGAAGTTTGATTTATTCAGTAAAATATTTATTTTAGACACATTTTTGCCTCTACATTAGATGGAATTGGAACTGGAGACTGATGAGTGCAATCCCACCCAGCTGGTAGAATTGTGTCAGTCACTGTTTTAGTTGGGTTTTAATACAGTGTGTTAAAATTTTATTTAATTTCCTCTTGAAAATAACTTGAATTTATTTATTTATTTATTTATTTATTTATTTATTTATTTATTTATTATTTTAGAAGTGGATGAGGATTGTCTGACAGAGAAATCAGTCAGGAAAAACCAATGTGATATCATCATGCAAATAATCAATAGTAGTCACAGTATTAGCAGGGTCTATTGAATTGTCTTCAAGGGCCTTCTCTAATTATCTCTGCAAACTGAATTAGCAAGATGGTTTCACTAACATTTCTCTTTTTTTAGTGGCAGTTGCCTCCCCAATTATATATATTCATTAGCTCTGGTATGATTTCATTAACCAATGTACAATAAGTGCCTGTTAAGCAACTTGTGCTTATGTTCCTAGACAAGCAATGATGCATCTTCTGGTGAGCATCCTTACCTGCTCATTGGTCTGGATAAACTGACTTTTATTTATATTTTCAGTTTGTCATTACTTGTGAGCAGTATGAGCTGAAGGATAAAATGCAAGAAGGTAATTAAGCTTACTTTATTAAGGTTACTTTAATTATTTTTTGTTTCAACCGTCCCTCAGAACCACAAACCTGGCTGGCCAGGCAAATGAGCATTAATGAATGAAGCCACATAATTAAAACATCTGTCACTGTCCTAGTGGGTCGATTGAAGGCTTGGATTGGCTGTGGAAAAACCAAATAAGCTGGAGTTAATGTTCTCCTAATCCTTCACCTGTTGGGGTGACAGTGATGGGTAGCAAACATGCACCAATGAGCAGTAATGAAGGCACTTTTAGATTGGTTCAGCACAGGTTTTTCGGGCTAATTAGGTAGACAAAAATGTTAATTTAATCAAAGGAACATGTATTCATTAAAGAAGGTGCATAAGATAACTGAAGTGGAGAATTAGCTCAGTCAAGAGGTAGGCTACAGCTCCTGAGTAAATTGTCCAGATTATAAAGAGAATGATGTATTTATGTACAATATTTTTTTAAATTTTTTTTTAAAGATGCAAATCCATATTTTTGTGTCTGTGTGTCAGAGGATTTACACCAGGGATCAAAACTGTCCCCCTGTTTTCCTGTACATTGGGGGAGGAGGGAGTTTAGGACTCAGAAAGGGAAAGCAGGGAGGGGGTGAGATGTTCCTCCTGCATTCCAGATGGCACCAGCCACACTCACATCAGTGCTCACATGCGCTCATTACCTTCCTCCTTCATGGGACTTTGTGTAGCACTGATGTAGCAGGGCTGGGTTTGTCTCATTTTCCTTGGTCTTCTTTGGGTCGTGGCCAATGTTCAAGGCACAAATTGAACAATTTTGTTCATCCTGAGTGTCCTTGCGGGGCACATTAGGAAAAAAAAAGCAAGAAATACAGATTTTCAGCTGTTAAGACGTAAAATACCGTGAATTACTTTATCAGATTGTATCTCATCTAAACCAAATAAAAAGGAAAGATGAGTCTCTGAGATCACATGGCTGCAGTAGCACAGAAAATAATTAAAATATTGTATTAGAGCTTTGTTACAATTTAGCCTTCTCCAACCTCACATTCTATTTAGAATTTGGATTTAGATAAGCAGCGTGAATGACAGTTTATATTTGGAGAATGAGACCATTTGGGTGCATTTTAAATATGGTCCTTAATCCCAAAACTGGCTGCCTTTAGGTCTCTCCATCCCACCCTGCAGGGAAGTTGCTGCTGATTGATGCAGCATTTCCCAGAACACGATGGTGTCTGTAATTGTACAACGACACACGGTGACCCACGAGAAAAACATCTGGGAACAGCAGATGTGGGAGCAGTCTCAGTGTTTCACACAGCCAGTTCTGAGTGATCGGACAGTGCAAATATTATTTAAAACATAAATATTTTAAGTAATTATATGTAATTAACTGTGTAGTGCTTTAGATGAAAGAATAATTATCCCCCTTTTTGCTATGGCAGGTTGTATTTGTTGTATTTCTTTTAATGGTTGGAAGTCTTTTGTCTTATTCCTTCTGAGAGGATGGAGAGTGTTCAGTGGGTGTTATGGGTCAATTATTTATTTCTTATGTAGAATGTGTGGTTGGTTGGTTGGGAAAATGTCTGGAGAGGAGGAATATCAGCATGTGCTGGCATTCATGGATTACTTTGTTTTATATCATATTTTTCAGTGTAATGCTTAATGGAACTATTTTAATTCTTTTAATGTCTCTTGTGCTGTGAAGACAAGTTAACAATTACCTTTTTGATTGTTTGATTGTTTGTTTAGTCCATGCTTTCTGGGATTGGTCTTCTAGGAGAGCAGATGGTAGAAAGGAAATTGAGGTAGAAATTAAGGTTTCTTGTTACAACTAACAGTTTTTATGGATTGCAATAGAGGTTTCATTTCTGTGGTTAACCAGCATAAACAGTTTTCATTAGCATCTAAATTTAACATAATTTTCAGGAACATGCAAGTTCTGGTACCTGAAGATGATGATTGATACTGATCTAACAATGAAGGAAGAAACAATTAAAATGTTGAAAGTTAAATTTGGGAAAGAGAGATGAAGATGAAGCTTTTTAATTTGGGATAAATGAATCAACAGCATGTGTGACTTTGGAAATGTAAATTTTTTTTTTTTTTTTTTTTTTTTTTTTTTTTTTTTTTGTGGTGTTTAAGGANTTTTTTTGATGCTTATGAATAAAAGATGCACCTGTGCCATGAGGTGTTAACAGAGCCCATGTACTTGGGACACAAAGCAATCCTGTGGGAGGGACGTCTGGAGCAATCCAAACTGGGTTCTTGGTTCAGTGAAATATATTGATGCTTTGAATCAACTGTGGCATGTGGTTCTTTTCAGATTCATAAGAATCATCTTGAGACAGAATATTAACTAATTGCTTGAGTTTTACCTAAGGGCACCTGAAAATTATTTTTGTAAATTCGGCTGTAGCTCCTGCTGCTTTGCAGGTCCATCTCCATGGCATGTGCTGCATGTGGGAGCTGGATCTGTGGCATGGGGACAGTTCCCACTGCCTCACTTGGGGCACCTGAATGGACATTTGTTCCTGGGGGAACTGCACTGAGAGATCTTGTGCCCTGTGAGGGAGGATGTACTGCACAGCTCTGGGGCTCTGGCAGAGGGAGTTGGGGTTTCCTTTGTGTTTTAGGGGATCAGAGACACTGGAAAGATTTTTGGGAGGCAGATGTCACTCAGCACCATCTTCCCAAGGGGCTCTCATGGAGCACAGGGGGTGCTTGTTGGCCGTGTACAGCTGGAAATGTTCCTCTCTTTTGTGCTGATATTAGAGACTGGCAAGAGCTGATGGTGATGGTGTTAGGTTCACTGTGAGCTGCTATTGCTTTTTGGCTGCTCTGATAGTGCAAGTCCTGTGCTGTGCAGCTCAGCACAGCCCTGCTGCTGCTGCTGCTGCTGCTCCTTGGCTGGGCTCTTCCTCCTGGCACGGGAGGTGCCACAATTCACCACTGCACCAGCAAGGACAGGGGGAAGGAAGTGTGTTGGCAAAAGGGAGTCCTCAAATCAGTGACATTGGGAAGTAGAGGATGTAAGTGACTAAACATGGCCTTCATGGCTGGTGCTCATCACAGCTCTGTGAATCAGGACTTCTCCAGCCCCTGGGGCTGGGTGCAGTGTCTCTGTTTGCTCACTGCAGAGCCTGGAGCCCATTTGCAGCACCCAGGATCATCTCCTGCCTGAGTGTCTTCACCACGTTGCTGCAGCCCTGCCCCAGTTCTCTACATCTTCCCTGCAGAGTGGCCTGGGGGAGGGAAGAGCTGTGTTTTCCTTCTGGTTTCTGTCACCTCGATGAGCAGAAGCAGGGAGTTCATTTTTCCATGGTTTAAGGGCTGTTATCAGAGCAGCTGACCTTATGGTTCCGTGAGTCTGTGATTCAGAAACAAAGCAATCTGCTGCTACGTTTGTATGTGTTTTTTTAAAATATACTCCCAGAACAACTGCCTATTTTAATGCTTCATTTATCCTTCACTTGTTTTTCTTCTGTCTCTTCTATTCCTGTTGCCCACCAGGGAACCATTGGTCTGCTGACATGAGTTCAGAGCCAGTAATGCCACCTCTGCCCATTTCCCACTTAACACAGGGGACACCAAAACCATAATTTTATTTTTTTTCCTCAGATTGACAAGGACCATAACTGGGAGAGCTGCAAGCTGCTGTGGCAGCAGTTGAGTGGCCATCCACACACACACACATCCAAAACCCAGCTTCACTTGTTTAGAAGTTGAGAACTTCAACATTTTTAAAGTTTTCAAAATTTGCAAAGCTTCTCTCTTGGCGTGGACTAGAGAATATTAGGAGGGAATGGGTGCTTATGATATCTTTACTTTGTTGATGATGGTGTGATAAAATTCTCCTCTGGGGCAGAGAGCTCTTCATGGGGTGAATGTCGGATAGGGAACTGCTGGGATGGGATCCCTCCTCCCATGCCCAGCTCACAGCAGAAGCTTTAGAGGGCTCATTGGATAGAACAACTTCAAAAGTTCTCAATGATTCATTCTTCATCTGATAGAAGTGTCCAGGAAGGGCTCTGTTAGCTTAAGAAATACTGAGTAGAAATATATTCCAATGGCATTTACCAGTTTTAAAAGTGTTTATTGCTACAGCTTTGTCTTTGGTCTTAGCTCTGACTAATTCTTTTTTTTTCTTACCTTTAATGTGGAGTTTATGTTAAATTAAAAGAAAACTTTACATTAGATGGTTTTTTAAACGAAGTTGCGCCCTAAGGCCTTAGCTTCTGTCTTATTTTCAAATATTCTGAAGGTATCGATTACTTTATTTCTCTTAAACACATTTCAGTGTTGGAGAGGGATGCCAGTATATTACTCATTTGCTGCTGTGCTTTATTATTAAAAAGGTTTAGTTTTTTACTGTAATGATTGTCCGGGGTCTTTGTCAATTGTTCCTCACTATTGTTTTATCAAATTGCTGTGGTTTGTGAAAAGAAAGGCTTTGGCTATGCTGCCTTCCTGTTAGCAGGAGCTGTAAATGTCAAAACATGGAATTGTAAGGTACTGGTTTGAAATTTCTACTAAAAGGCTGTCAAAAAAAAATCTTAGAAACATTTGAAAAAGCAGTGAAAAACCCCTAAAGTTTACAAAATGTCTGTCATCATGAGACCATCATCCTGAGATAATCAGGTCAAATATAAGCAGTTCTTTCCATCTTAACATAAATGGGTTATATTAAAAAAAATGGCACGGAACATCTTTGGCCAAGTGCAGTAATAATAATAACCACGTGTGCTTTATTGCAAGGAAGAAATGCTATCACTCCAATTACCCTATATAGGAGATTTGAAAAAATCCTAATAGGAAACAGTTTAAACATAGCTGTGAAGTTATTATTGCAAAGTGAGATGTAACCAGTTACCAACAATACATGGTATGACTTAATTTATGGCTGAAGCCCATGAAATCTCCAGGGGGTCTGTCTGCACTGGTGTTTAGGGACACATTAAAACTAAAGGTAATTGAAGGGCAATTAACTAGAGTTAATGAACGTGCATTCTTGGGAAGACACACAACAGTCAATGGATCAGCCTGGAATGAACCGCAATTAAACACACACCCGTTTGTTTTGCTGAGCAAGCGTCTCCTGAATGTCCACACCAGGATACATAAGGCCAGTAATTAATTTGAATTAAGAGACATTTGTCTCTTCTCCATTTCACTTTTCCAAGTGAAAGATACTCTGCAGACAATCCAAGGACAGATGTTGATGTTTCATGGCCACCCCAATTAAAGATATTGCCCCTATTAACCATGGCACAAGCTTTTGTTAACTGTGGGTCTTTAAAACAACGTGAGCAATAAACAGGAGTTTGAAGTCTATGAGGTGGAATTCATGTTGCATTAGAGAACTAATTGAACTAAACTGGAGACTGGCTTTCACCAGAATTTCAGGCAGTGGGGAGGAGAAAGGCCATTTCTGCAGTGCCATGCCTGTGCTTCCCATTTCCATGGCAGCTTCTTCCAGAGGTGAAGATTTGGATACAGGCAGCTGCTAACCACTGAGCCAGGGTCTGCATCTATCACTGAAAGAGAAACTGAGTGCCAAATGTTTTCTTTTTGTTCTGAAAATAAAAGGCTACTTTATGCAAAATTCTTTGGGTGATTATAGGGACAGATAAGATGTTTCTTGGAACTTGAAGAACACAAATATTTGAACGCAGTCCCAAATGCTGCTAGGAGCCAAAACATGGAAAGCTCACAGATTTAAATGACTCTTTCTGAAAGATTTATAGAGAGCTTAACAAGACACTAATAATGTACAAATTCAATAGCCAGAGGAAAATTTACGAAGTAAATGTATATGCAAGTTGTTGGCATTATCCAAAAGTTAAGTAAACAAGACTGTATTTTTCAGTGATTTAGGAATCTCTGCCTTACTCCAACAAACAAGAAATTCTTTAGAAGGCCAGCATAAGATCCAGTAGAAAAATAAAGATTAAAAAAGTAGATACTATGCAGGCAAAGAAATGACTTTTGATGATACAGCAAAGGGGAGGTCAGTTCATTCAGTGTAAATGAGAAACTACTGCAAGATTCCTCTGAAAGCCTGGTGCACCCACAGGCTGGCCTTGTTTGTTCAGTGATGGCTGCATTTACTCTCCATAGCCTTTTTTAAGTAAAATGTGGCTTCACAGGAAAAGGACAGCAGGTAATGAAAGGATGACAAGGGGCCTGCAGGAAGTGGAACAGCTCATGTGGGTAAATCAGTACTGTGTGAGGCAGTTTTGTGTGGGCAGCCACAAGGTCACTTACCCAGAGCTCAGTGAAGCCTGGCACCGATGGAGTTCCAGTGGTGCCCGAGCCAGCTCCTGCACCCTGGGGGTGTCTGGGGGGCACTGGGCTGCAGCCACCCAGTGCCAGCTGCCCAAACCCTTGGCATGTGTCCAGACTCATCCTGGAGAGCCCTGAGTGGCCGTGGGCAGGGTGTGCCTGTGGTCCCTGAGAGGACCAGCTCTCCATTCCACGCCTCTGCAGAGCTTCCAGGCCAAGTCCCAGCTGGAAGGGTCCATCCAGAAGTCCAGAAGTTTGCACTCTGTTCCTCTTGATCTACCAATTATGGTGTGGGGAAAAAAAAACTCTTAGCAGAGTCCCCTTTCAGTCAGGGTAAACAGAGTAGTTCAGAGGTGGCAGAGTTTTGTGTAAGGTGACCTTGGGTTCTGTTTGGTGCTTTAACCTGTTTGAAAACTCGAAGGCAAAGGCTCCAAATGAAACTCTGCGATAAATTAATGCAATTAATGTGTTTCATTTCAGCTACCTGCACATCATTCAGGGAACTGTCTTGAAAGAGACAAATTAATTACTAATAAGAACTTTATACCCTGCTATTTTCTCTATTTACTGATGTTACTTTCCAACGCTTTTCCAGAAATACTCAGTCTGATATTTAACAAGGGAAGCTATTATTATCTTTAATTACATAAGATTTTCTTCCCTTATGGTTGTGATAGAAGAGGATGAAAGTAAAAAAAACCTTTAGCAGGACTTTAACAAACTCACTGCACAATTTCATAGTGGATATGGAAGAGTTGAACAAGCTGAGGCAAAAAAAAAATTGAGATCAGACAAATGCTGAATGACAAATGGTTTGAGTCAGAGATTGTATTTTTGGCTTTGCTTTATTGTAAATTTCAATATTTCTATGAAATATTTGCCCTAGACACATCAGTAATCTTTGAAAGTACAGGTTGTTAATGAGTTTGCAGCTGAATCCCAATTTTCCTTCTGTTTATTTTTTTGAGTAGCAGAAATACTGCCTGTGTCTATATAATTAGTGTTTTAATGTTTGTTTTCCTCCAGTAGAGTCTGTCTTTTGAGATACTCCTTTGGTTCTTTCATCATTTCACAAAAATTAAAATTCTGCCCAAAATAACTCAAACTATCCATAAGTTGTATACAGAGGATTTTCAGCTCCAAAACCAGATCTTTTCAAGCTTATTCTTAAAAAAAGTCTTTCAAGTTACAAAGACATCCACTGCCACTTCATAAGAACTGCGGGAGTTTTTTTTTTGTTTTGTTTTGTTTTGTTTTTTTTTTTTTTTTTGTAGAGTTTTGGAAAGGATGCTGCTGACCAGGAGGAAATACTTAAATAAGTTTTTCATTTAATAGAAATATACAGTACTTGGACAATGTCTTTCATTTCTAAGAAATTCTAGTTCTGACAAAGTCATGCAACATTTTGACCCTCAGCATTTGATGCCTGCAGAATGTTGGGAATAAACATTATGGCATCCTCTGTAAGCATTAGAGGAATAAACATGGTTTTCTCAGGAATGTCTCCTACAGCCTACAGCAACTTAGAACACTAGTTAAAGTAAGAAATTTTTGTCAGACATTATAGCTTAGAAGTTGTTTGAAAAAGCAGGAGGCATCCCATAGGAATGCATTCTGATGAGCTGGTCCCATTCCCCATGTTATTTATTCCCCCTTTTAGGTAGGATTTCCTAGAGATATGCAGTGCATTGCACTGGTTGCCAAGACTGCTCCTGTCTTTAAGACCCCACCAATTACTGAAAGGAAGAAAGAGGGTTTTTTTTCTTTAATAAACCTTGAGTGAGAAAAGAGCTGTGATACATAGACACAGCTATAGCTACAAACTATGCATTTTTCACAGTGTCAACAAGGACAGGCTGGAAAGAACCAATTAGAATAATTAACCCTTGCACTGATACTTCTGCCTTGACAAGTCACTGACCACATTTAGCACAGTTACTCTAATAGTCCCATTCAGCAAAGGTATTTATAGGTGCAGTATTTTACCCAAGCATGTGGGGACTTCTCAGGGTATCTGACAGCTGGCATTGAGTAATACATTCAAAAGCATATCCCCAGTAATCCATCTCAATTCCTGCTTTATTACCTTTGCAGCTTTCTAGCACTTTTGTCAATAAGATATTGCTTCCAGCAGTTTGACTGTATTCTAACATTAATATCCCAAATTTATCATAGGGTTCTAAATTTCCTCTGGTCACCAAAATGTCCCACTGAGCCGTTTAAGCTCCCTGAAACGCCGTTCTTTATCAGTAGCCTGGGAAAAATATTTTTTTGCCCTCTATCCCTGAGTGTTTTGAGATTCAATTCACTAACGTTGTCAAGTAGGTCAGTGAGGAAAGCCAAAACAAGGGAGAAAAATGTAGTTCAGGATTTAGGTGGATGGGAAGGGGAGGAGGTGGCAGAGGTGCAGAGCTCCAACCCCACTGTCACAGCCGTGTGACAGAGCTGCAGATGTGCAGAGAGGGACCAAAATCTTGTGGATCCAGGCAGGCTGAAGGCAAGGTCTGGATGCTCACCAAAGGACAGCAAAAGGGAAATACAAGTGTTAGCCTTGGCAGGTTTGGCTCTGTGCTTTTTGTTCTTTTAATAGATAAAAGTTCCTTCTCCAGCAGTTTTGGTCCCTAACCAAATACAGTGGTTGGTAATTGTGTCATTATCCTCCAGAGGTCTCTTCTTATGGAAAGACATATCTTATGGAGGCAGTAACCAGCACAGGCTGCCAAAACAGCCAAAGAACTGTAAGGAAAGTCTGGGTTCCTCTCAGAGCCCTGACTGGAACCTGATGAAGAGCTGAATCACCTCTTGCTGCCTCTGAGCCAGCCCTGCTCTGCCTGCAGAGAGCTGTGTGGAGGAGCATCCCAGTGACCTCCCAGCCAGCAGCACTGGCTGACCAAAAACATTTCACCAAGGTCATTATTTTAATGTAATTTAACATTTTTTAACTTAGCCTGATGCTGTCTCCCATCTCCCTGCCTGCAATCATGCCAAGCACCGGGGCTGCCCTGTGGGACCGGGCAGCCTCTCCCTGCAGGGGCTGTGTCCTCCTCCTGTGCTGGTTTGGTTATTTTACTTGCAGAGGTCCCAGGAAGCATAACCAGGGACTTCTGCCTAAGCTTGCAGACACCCACTGGAGAATACAAGGGGTTTAAATTGCTGGCATCACATATTCTGCTCACCCCTTGCTCATTCTGCCAGGCTGGAGGGGAGGCAGCATCACTTCTGACTCCTGGGGGTGTTGGCTGTAGGGCTGTGCCCAGGAGCAGCATTTGGCCTGCAGGAATGTTCAGAGGCATTTCATGAGAAAGGAAATCCAGATCTGAGACACTTCATATTTATTTCAAAAGATTTGTGATTTAAATAGTCTTGGTGCTGGTGAAAAAGATTTTTTAAAGCTGAAGTGAGGTTGCACACAGTGGATAAATTAATAATTAACTATTCAGGTTGTAAGTCACTGCATTTGTTTCTGCTGGTGTCATGTTTCAAAAAGGAGCAGGATAAGGAGGAAATGCTAATATCCCCGAAGAAGGCATATTTCTGCAATGAAGGGGCACACAGAGCTGTGTTCTCTAAAGACCAAAGCACAGTAAGAGCAATCACTTCCCTGTGACTTTAGGACCCTCTGTTTAAAAAAGTATTTTAAAAAGCTGCTGTCTCTTGCTCTGTTGTCACTTGCTGATGCCAGCTGTATATTTTTGCATGTGATTTTTGACTATTTGAGGTAACCACCTGACTTTCACACACATAATATTGTACTCCTGAATTCCAAGAGAATCTCTTGGCATCTGGCAAAAGGCCCCTATGACTCAGTAAGCACCCACTCAATAAATAATTTGAAATTAAAAGCACCCCACGCATCAGTTCTGAATACAAAAAGAAAGACTTATTGCCTTTATTTTCCTCAGGAAGTAAACAGTGAGAAAATCATCTCAGTGTTGCTTTGCAAATATATAAACCACCATGATGCTGATAATTTTGGATGTTACATCAGGAAGTGCTGTTTTGGAGGAGGCTTCTGGATTTGGGTTAATGACCAGCAAGGCCCAGTTCCCTTGCTGTTTAATCATCATTGATGTTAGTCTAGGAAACACTTCTGAATGTGCATTAGAAAGCTGTGAAGAAAACAAGGGGCATTAAGCATAATGCACCTTCTGGCAAGGAGGCAGAGGAATGCAAACTGCAGGGAGATGAGGGAGTAGCTGGAGTCTGAATTGCTGGCATTTGGAAGTTGCTAAAATTACCCCGTTGTTTCTCATGAGCAGGATATTTATGGTTTCTCAGCTGCAGTGCTGTCACACAACAGGGTGTGAGAGACAAACCTTGGTTGTGCTTCTCTTGGCACAGATTTCTCATGTGACTGTTGGTGGATGCCTGACTCCGTGCCTCAGTTTCCCCTTTGAGGGGAACTTGGTCTAGAGGGGTTGAAATGAGATTGTCTTTAGGATCCCTTCCAACCTAAACCATTTATTCAATCAATGATCTCCTGCTGCTCTAGGGCCAGGTACCAGGTGGGTGTAAATTGATGGAGCTCTTTGAAATCAATATTTGCACTCCACACATCAGATCTCGTTCTTTGCCCACCATTCGTGGTGGTGAGGGACCCTAAACATACTCATATATTTTCCTTTATGAATAATTATTTACTGGCAATTGTTCAAAAGCAATAGAAGCAATAATCTTATTTCAGCCTCTCTGGGAGCAGCACTTTCAGTTCTCTCATTTCCTTGCTGTCCCTAGAGCCTCGCTTGCTAAAAACAATGTCATAGACACACTGTAGATAAGTCTGGAAGACATTTCAAATTATTTTTCTGTATATTCTGATAGTGAAAGAGCAAAATAATACATTTTTTGTGACAAATACAGCTATAAAAATTCAGTGGTGGTTCTTTGGCCATGAGGGCAGTTTCGTAACACTGGGACTATGGATTCCTCTTAAAAAAGAGAATTTGATTTTTAAAAAAAATTTCTTTACCTACCTGTGCAAATAAATTGAAAGTGCTCTATCTCCTATCTCTTATTGAAAGTATGAGTCTTGATTAAAAAAAAAAATCATTAAAATAATCCTTGAAGTTACTCTATGTGAATAGAGTTGAAATCACATTTTTTAAGTATACTTTACTTCATGATATTTGTTTATTGGTTTGAATGGCAACCTGTTTGTTTTCTTTTTGAGTCCTGTTGCACTTCCAGGGCACTTTGCACTGAACTCCAGGTTTATTGCAGCAATTTAAAGGCAACCAGAAAAGATGCCTAAGTCACCTTAGAGGGTGCCTTAACCCACAGCAGTGGGTAAGAAGCACTTCCAGGAGTGATTTGGGTTCTGGATGGACCCTTTTGCCATTTTCTCTCCCCTGACTGCAGAGGTGGCACGGGGTGATTATCTCCAAGTTAAATCATCAGTTAAATGCCTGATATTGGCTGAATGGGGGCTCAGAAGTGGTTTAATGAGGGGCATTGAAAATATTCCTGCCTCCTCACACTGCTTTCTCATGGTTTTTGGAAACAGAGGCGATAATAGTGGAGGAATGTAAATTAACTGGAAATAGACATGCACATCGTGATTACCTCCACTTTGAAGGCTGGGGTTGTCATGGCAGGGAGTTTCTCACACAGGTGTGGGGTTTGGGAAGGTCAGTGCAACTCCACTGAGTGTCTCCACAGCCTGTAAATCCTTCTGCTGGGATGGGATCATCAAATGTGCCTTAGGGATGGGGCTTGTGAGGGTGGTCCCAGCCCTGCTGGGTCTCTTCACTTGTGCTTTGAGCTCTCCTGGGTGTGGGTGTGAGTTTTGGATGGCATTGGAACCACAGCGTGTTTGCATGGGCCTCATTCCTTTGCCCAGACCTGGTGTTATGCTCTAATTAATGCCCCTGAGTTGTTTTGGCATGTTCACATCAGAAAAAAATGACCCAATAATTGGCCCCATTTCTGAGAGCTCACCTTGACACTCCACAGGAGAGCTGCTGCTTTCCTCCTCACACTGTCAGGCCTTAATCTGCAGCCTCATTGCTGCCAGGGGGAACTGCTAAGTGCTGTATTAGTCAGAAAAATCTTACTTCACAGTGTAAGGACAGAACACAAAAGGAATCCACTAAGATAAAGGGGAAAAAAAAATTCCTTCTTCTCCCTGGCAACTTCTTCCAGCACTATAAAGATGAGTGAGTCCCATCAGCCTTGGTGTCACTTGGAGCAGCGATGCCACAGAGGACTTTGTGTCCAAGATCTTTATAGTCTGAAGAACCAAGTGTTTGTTCTATCCTTCATTTGGAGATTGACAGATTATCATAGTTAAGGAGCATTAGGCCATAATTTATAAGAACACTTTCTGCACCCTCTGCATCAGTGAGTTTCTGTGCTGATTTTATTATTAAATCACTGCATTGGAAGACTTCTTGTTCCTAGGAGCATAAAAATCTTTTTTTCCCCACTTCTGAGTGAGCACAGATTTCTGCAGGATGGGATTTTTCCCTTTTAGTTAGCATAATTATGGTAATGAGCTAGACTAAAAAAGATGGAGAATTCCAGGGACACATTTGGAATATATGTCAATGGTAAGATGTGAAACCTTACTATTTGTGTTGGAGAAAAAAAGCAGAAAAGTGCTCAAGAGAGCGTGGCTCATTTTATAATGCTGCAGTGCCAAAGTGCTCTGTAAGAAGGAGCTGACAGAGTGAAAGCCAAATTTCCATCTCTTCCCTGCTGTACCAGTGGAAAGGGAAATTATTGCCCTAGAGGGGAGCTCTGCATATGATGCTTGAGTTGTAGTAACAATGCTGGGATTCAAAATCATTTCCCCAGAAGGTCTGCTAATCTTTTTCCCTGCAAAATGTGCTCTCAGATGGGGTGGCTTAATTCATAGAATTCCTGGTGTTGTGGTGGCACACCTGACCATACTTTGGATAAACTCACAAGCACCTTGCTTTGGAAAGAAATACCTCCTGCCTAGAGTAATTGCAGCACTATGCAGTAAATCCAGAGCTGAGCTTTCTTCAAGCTCTGGCTGAAGGATTTGTTCAGAAATTGTTCCAACACTACTTTGGAATTGTTTCAATGGGTGAGATTTAGTTGCTTTGGTCGGTTGTAACTTACTTGAAACAGTAATTGGAAAACCACATTTAAGCCTGTTCTTCCTGCTCATTAAAACTTTTCTCCTTAACTTCCAGTAAAGCAAATTTATCAGTGTATTTTCCCTTCCATGAGAGCTTCATGGGGCTCTTTGAGTAACTTTCCTCAGAAGTGGTGTTGGCTCTGGGGAGCACCTGGTCAGTGTGGGAGGAACAGCCAGAGGGGAAGGGTACTGTGGGAATGTGCACATGGAAATCATCCCTAATGCCATCCCTAATCATGTGAGCCTGATGGGAATGAAGCCAAGATGTTCTGCATCCAATCTCACTGCTGTGCCTGGGATGTCCTCTCAGTTCTTGTGCTCTTCCCATTGTATCCTCTCTTCTTGTTTTCTGCCTCTATTTCTGCAGTCATGCAGAGGAGCTCACAAAACCAGGAGTTACCATTGGAAGGGAAGGGCTCTGAGCTTTGCAGGGGCTTTCTTTGGGCTGAATTTTACATTAACCATCATGGTCTGCAGGCAATTTCCTCCCCTTGCACAGAATTCCTTCACAAGCTAGTAACCACCTGGCTTTCCTGTAGCTATCACAAACAACTTCATGCCTGTGGAAGGAGCTAAAAGTGCCTACAGAGCTCACACAACTCCAACATCAGCTTCCAGAGGTCTTATTCCAGTGGGTGAGTCCCACAGCTGGTCTGTGTTCATTCAAATCCATGTCTCCTGTGAGTGATGGCTGCAGCACCAGAGATGATTTAGAGGTGTCTCCTCACAGGGTCTGAGGGATGGAGCCTTCTGCAGGGAGCAGTGAGTGAGCTGATTGCTGCTCTTGCCATCTATAATGTTCTTTTAGTGCACCCAGTAGCTGCAGAACTTCAGCTGTGCTTCACCAGGGTCTCCCTCCTTCCCTGGAGAAGGAAATCCTCTGTCCCACAGTGATCCAAGGCACTTGGGGTCACCTTCCTGCACCCCCTGAGGTGTCAGCACAGCTTTTCCTGCCCTGAGCCTATCACCTTTAGAGGCAAATGACAGTAGAACATCAAAAAGACATCAGACAGGGACATCTGAGGTCAGGAAGCAGGAGAGGAGGGAGATGGTGGCAGTCATGAACATGAGACCTCACAGTGCAGTTCACAGCATGATCCTGAGCCTGTGCACACAGGGATGTGATAGATAATACATGCTGTGTAATGCTACCTTGCCTTGATTTTCTCTGCTCTCCACACAAACCTGACTCTGTTTGGGAGGTCTCAAAGCAAGGTCTTATGCCAGAGGAAGAAGTTTTCCCACATTATCTCCTTACCTGTTGTTGCTCTGGACCAAGCTGTGTAACCAGATTTAGCTGTATGGGACTGGTGCTGCTGGTAGGTGGCTTCCATAGGAAAAGATTGTTGCTGATCCACAGCTGGATACTGGGATCCTTATTAAGATGATGAATTAGCTGAAGAAAATGAGAAGGAGGGAGGACAGATACAATTAGAACAAGTTTGAGGCTGTGAAGAACTGGCAATGATGTGTTCTGTGCCTGGAATGTGGAAATATTTAATGTCAAGTCAGAGAGAAGAGGACAGCACAGATATCTTCCCAGGAGGGGATAAAAAAAGGAGGTCACTTGCCACTGCTGAGGTTTTTTTTCTTAACTTTGGATGTATTGAGCTGTGTAATAACTTGCACATATCTGGGAGCAATGCAGAGCACAGCAATCAATAATACAAGCAATGATAATCAGGTGTTTCAGGCATCTGACACGAGCAGTCTCCAAAGATAATTCTCTCCCACAGGACACTGCCAAACATAACTTCAGTTTCTTCCTAGCAAAAAAATAAATGCTTACCTGCTCTACAGAGACAAAGCTTGCCAACCATCCTCCTCCTGAAAACTGGAAAGGGATGGAGTTGCAGGGAAAACTGTGGGGAAACACCCACTGGAGCTGGTGGTGGCCAGCAGACAGCTGGAGCAATCTGTCCCTGTCACCAGTGTCCTTAAAATCCTTAGAAAGACCTCAGTAAACAGCAAATTTGCCTCTCTGTTCATCATTGCCAGGAGAACAGAGGAAGCACAGAAGAGTTTGAGGCTGCAGTTCATGTTTGTAAAGGACACAGGCTCCTGGCACCAAGGGACACAGTGAATGTGTGTCACCACCACCTTGGTTCCTGAGTAGGTTAAGCTGCAGTGTGAGCCCAGCCTGGTCTAATAAAGCTGCCCAGGAATGAGACAGCACTGAAAGTTCTCCCTGTCCCTGTGTGGAATCAATCCAGATCAGTGCAGCCTGTACCAATTCCAGGTATTTATTGTAGAATTATAGACAAGTTTGGGTTGAAGACCATCCTGTTCCAACCCTCTGCCATGGCAGGGACACTTTCCACCATCCCAGGCTGCTCCAACCTGGCCTGGAACACTTCCAGGGATGGGGCAGCCACAGCTTCTCTGGGCACCCTGTGCCAGGGCCTCAGCACCCTCACAGGGAAGAATTTCTTCCTAATATCTAATCTCAGGCTACTCTCAGTTGAAAGCCTTTACCACAGCAGTTACATGGCTCTGGTTAGGGTGGCTGTTTTTTCTTACTCTGTTAGCGGGATCTCCCCACTACCAGCCTGCAATTGAAAAACAAAAAAAATTAAGTAACCAGAACTGTTAAAAAGTAAAACAAACACAAACTGGGCTTTAGCCACTTGTGTGGCCACATTGCCAACCAAAAGGCAGAGAGGAGCTTTGGTGATCAGACACCATCAATGCTGAGCTCTTCTCCCAACAGTCATTCAAAACTGGCTGTAAAAATGAGATGCTTCTCAAGCTACTAAAACACAAAATTCCTTTTTCATTCAGCATCACCAAGATGACATTTATGTTATTCAGTATTGCTATCCCCTTTCAACCCAGAGCAGTCAGCAATAGCACATAAATTTTTATGCCTGTCCAGTACAAGGTGCTGCATAAAAAGAGAGAGGGCATAAATGGTATAATTAATGTGAAAGTTTTTGCCATGCCCTCCTGGAAAGCAGAAGAATTCAAAGCAGGTGGTGATGGAAAGAAAGTTCCCAACTCTGTGCCTCCTGTTTGGAGCTTGTCTCCTGGGAGCTCCCACAAAGCTGGGTTGTGCTTGCACTATAAAGTCATTCACTCTGCTGAGGAGTCTATTAATAAAAAGGAGAGAAACAATGATTTTCAGATGGCAGAGTATCAAATAATCAATACTTCTCCTTATTCACAAGCAGAAGAGTGGCAGATAAGGATATATACCAATCACAGACACAATGTTTAATAAAACATCTTGGTCTTTGTCACTCTAGGCAGGTTCTGCTACATTTTCTAGGTCACAGTCCATGAAATTTCATAGGAACTTTCATATCTATTCTCTGTAGCAGAATATGACATTTATTTGTTATTAAACCATATAATTTAGGGAGGATGAAGATACTTTATCCAAAACAACATGTGAAGTAGTCTTTCCAACAATGATTTCTCTCTAATATATCTGTATTTTGGGACCCCTGTATAATCCTATTTTTTTTTTCCCTAATGGGAAATAATAGAGGAATATCATTTTATAGTGATTGCACGGTAAGAGGCCAAGATACTCATTAAACTCAGGTTACAACCTCTGCTTGTTTTTTCACCTGCTGACTCAGATTGTCACCACAAAAAGCTGTCAGCTTTAATCATGAGAAACATGAGCAGTGGGGAGTTAATCGTGGTAACTCAGTGCTGAGCATTGATCCACTCCCGAACACCAGGGAAGTCAAGAGAGGATGTGTGGTGGGCACAGCTTTTATTGCTTCTGGCAGCTGCAGAGGGAGGTTGAGAAGGATCACAGATTGAGAAAAAAAGCATGGGGAAGTGCAACTTTTTCTCCAATCCCGTGGGTTAGTCAGAGGATAGACCTACTTTGAATAATCAAATGTGTCCTTGATGTTTTGGTTGTAGTACATTGTCCCATAGGCCTGATACCTCTTTTGGGATGTGTAGGATCTGCTGGCTGCCAGCTAAACTTCCCATATTAATGTTTTTTGTATTTAAAAATCCTTCACACCACACTTGGGAGACAGAGGGTGAAGGAGAGAAAGAGAAACATGCAAGAGAGGAGCAGAGTGAAATTCTGGTTCTGTATCATTACTCACAACAGAACATAGTTGTGAGCCATACAAATTGCTGGTTTGCCACAGCTTCAGTGGTGGCTTGACAAGTCCCTTTTTATCTCTAGGTCCACATGACTGGAAAAGTATTGTCCCACTTCAGCTGAGGAGCAAGCCCTGGAGGGGTCAGCATTGCACATCCACAGAGATGGTCCTTCTTGCAGCTGGCTGGGGCACACAGCAGCTTGCCTGACCTGCAACTTTCCTTAATAAAACCAGAGAAGACACTGCTGTGTGAAAGCCCTCAGGGCTTGTAACCTTACTGAGATAATCTATTTTGGGGGGAAAAAAATTGTAGAGATTTTTTAGCAGCCCAAAACATGTGAGGGTCTGCAGATGGCTGTAATAATTCCTGCTCGCTCAAATCGCAGAGCACACTGCTATCAAAATTTAATCTGGGCTATTTGGTGCATAATCATATTTCACTCATTGTCCTCCATCCTTTTGCTTTAGATAAATGAACCCCTTCTGTGCCACCACCACTGCAGAATTCATAGGCCAGTATTTTCCACCCAGGGCCAACCACTGTGGGGAGTGGCATTTTCTGACCCATCCCGCATTCCCTCCCTGTGAGCAGCAGCATTTCCGGCATCTGTCTCTCAAATTTGCTCACAGCTTGCAGTTCAAATTGAGATGACTGTGGTCACTTCATCAACCAGCATCACCTTTGTTCATAAGACACCAGGCTCTGGCAAGAACAATCTTGACTTGGCAGGGAGCTACCTGGGAATGGCACTTCTTGGAACGGGAGAAGCTCTGGCAGGTGGCCAGTGGTGCTGCTGAACTGTGCCATGTCTCTGGTTTTCATCCCTCCAAATTGAGCCCTTTTGGCAGCAGTTCATGGAAATCTGTCTGGGTTAGATCTCCAGTCTCTTGGAGAGACACTGATTCCTTGTCTGGGGCTGGAGGTGCACTCGCAGTGGGAGGAAGAGGAAGCAGACAGATGGAGTTGCATTTTTGCAGCTGCATTGGACAGCATGCTAGAGGTGTATCCAAATATACCTGGTTTTCCTGGGTTTTCCTGGTCTCCTCTTGATCTTCTTATGCCTTCTACCTCAAGTGCATTCCCCTTTTTCCCCGAAACAGCTGTGAGTTAGGCATGGAGGTGCTAGTGTTACTCTCCAGTCCTGGTGATTTCAGTCAGTTTTTTGCTGAAAGGTATTCAGACCATCTTTTTCTCAGAAAAAAACCAGTTTACCTCAAGCCTTGCAAACTTTGACAATCACCCTTAATCTTGGAAATGATACCTTACATTTGATGTGGTTTTGATTATAGATGTACCTGTGCAATTCCCTACCCACACTGTGTTTCTTACACACCCTTTCTGAGCAATTACAGCCTAAATGAGGCTAAATCTCTCATCTTCATAAAAGTTGGAACTTTCATGTGTCAGAGGTGAAATGTATTTTGGTACAGTTCTGCTCTGTGCCAGTGGATCTGTACAGATATTAATCACATATTCTTTACAGGGATTTGCTATGAATAAGGAGGTATATTATTATATTATACAGGCAAGCAGTGAATATTATAGTGAATATTTTCCTGTTAACATAGAGCATCACTGCCTCTGTGAGTAGAGAATGACTTAGCTTAAAGGAGCATCTTTCCTCTGTGTAAATGGTTTACTGGGGGGCATTGCAGATAGTTCTGAATAGAATTCTTTTTCCCACAGAAACTGAGCTACAAGGATAACACAAGTAATTGCATTCTCTAGTGCCTCCCAGTGCTATACATGTTATCTTCAATGGAAAAAAAATCAGCTATTGGCAGCTGGTGAGTTTAATAATTGTAACTAATAGGGTTGTTTCTTTTTGCCTGTCTTCCAGGATGGAATGGGGAACCTGAGGATCACAGAAAAGGGTCTGAAGCTTGAAGGAGATTCAGAATTCTTGAAACCTCTCTACGCCAAAGAAATCCGATCAAGACCAGTAAGTTTTTGGGAAAGAAATAAGCTTGTTTCTCTAGCCCTGACAGAAAGAAACCATGAAGTGATAGAGTGATGTGGTTACTGGATAAATTGCTTTGTCCATCAGCCTCTCTGTGCAGATGCAGTTTGGGGAGTGAGGCAGTGGGGGCCCTTTGAGGACTTCACCTGGACACTGGATGCTCTGGGCAGTCCCAGAGTCGATGCCCATGGCTCTGGTTTGTGTAAGCCACAGGTAAAATACTTCCAGGACCTCTGAAGTTTCACACTATCTTTTTGCTTTCTTTTGAGATAAATCCTAAACAACCCTCAGCTGAAGGAACTGTTATTTCTGAGGCAGAGGGATGGCTGGCAGTTGTGAAATCCAGCTCTTTTTTAACCAATTACACCTTTTCTGGACAGCAGAGAGGTGGTGCCTTGGCACAAGGGCCTGATCTGCTGTTCATTAGCACAATGAACCCATTCTATCTGCTCAGTCCTATTTCATGTTGGTTTAAAATTATGTGTAGTTAAAATTCAATGCTGCTAAGAGTTAATTGAAGAAAGTGGCAGGAATGTTAACTACTGGAAATGAGAAAGAACACAAGTGATTGAAATAGCATTTTCATAGCAGCACTTGACTGGCTGTTGGTGACTTTTAGTCTTTCTAATGGAATCCTCTATGTCCTGAGCAGCTTTAAAATAACTGAAACAACAGAGTTTCCAGGATCTATGTCAAAAGATATCATCTGTCTTGTTTCCTGAGCTAAAGTGTTAGCTTGAGTCAGATACCAGTCTTCCCTTTTGATAACAATGGCAGATAGCTAATTAAATAAACTTAACATCCTTTTATCTTAGCATTTCAGTGCTCTTGTAGAAATTGGAACTTGGAGCATAATGAACAAAACGGCCAATACAATACCCCATTTAATTATTGAAGGTTGTATCCTCTGGAAGATGGCTAGGAATTGATTTGAACAAGCATAATCATTTAGGAAGAAAACTTAATAAGAAAACCTTCATATCTCTAAATGCTTTCAGCCCTGAATTAAAATGGAACCTTGTAAAACCTTACATGTCATTCACCTTTTAATATAAAATATGTGGGAACCAGGTGCAGCAGTTGGTTTGATAAATAGACTGACAAATTGCTACCTACATTTCTTTTTCTCTAGTTACGTTGATGGAAATAATATTTGATTGCTAAGAGAAGTGAGAACTACTCCTTGCTACTGGGGAGTTTACTGTTTTTATATTATCATATTGATCTACATTTTAATATGTCAGGGGGTACAAAAGGTGTCCCTTTCCTGAGGCTGTGAAAGTAATTTCCACACCATTGACAGATTACTGAATGCAAGGAACAAGAAGGGTAAGGGAAAGTGTGTGTTCCTTGCTTTATCCTCCATCCAGGATTATTTCTGCCGTTAGCTGGAGGAGATGTAGCTGCCAGCCAGAAGGTTGATCTGCAGTCTGGGGAGCTGCAGCATCCCTGCTGGCTTCAGTACTTGAGTCCTGGAAACTGTATGAACCATGCAGTTACACAAACCATGCACATTGTTCCCCTGGCTCTTGGAATAAACTGCAATAGCCTGTGCTGGCTTTCAGGTTGCTCGTGGTAACCCTGGAATTATTTTTGGGCTGGGGGCAACAGGAGGGATCTTACTGCATGCAGACAACCTCTGCTCTCCTGGGCTGTGTGTGACTTTGGCCTCTTGAAAGCAAATGCAAGGATTGCAGTCAATCAGAGGTTTGAAGCTGTAGAATATTTAAAAATATTGCTAAATAATCAACACTCAATCTTTTTAAAGAACAGTAGTATGACCCAGTGTTGTCTTGGAGGGAAGCGTGGTAGCAGTTCCTGAACCTGATGAATATTGTTAAAATGAAGTGCCAAACCCAGCACTCAGTAACAGATGAACATCCATGCTAATTCTGGAGTCATCTTCTCTGGGTTTTCAGAAGTGCATAATGCAGCTTTAAATATGTGAAGAGTAACAGAAACAAATATGACAAATAACATAGTAAAGAGCATCCCAGAAATAATGTGACATATACAATTTTTCATATGTTTAATTAAACAACCTAAGAGATGTGTACAGCAATAAATAATGGTTTCATATAAACTCCAAAGACTTTTAGATGCTGGTTATTTATGGAATAATTTTTTTTTTAAAATAAACTCAACAAATTTAACTTCAGTATTGTTCTGTGAAGTGGGTGAAGGAGCATTGCTGCTGCCTGGAAAGGGCAGGGAAAAATCACTTTTCGTGTAAGTGGCTGCAATCCCATGGCCTCTGGGTTTTCCCACTTGCGTGTCTCTGTGGTGCTGCTCCCCCATGTGCTGCAGAGCTGGGCAATCCCTGCCAGAACATCTCCAAAATGGGAATTGTCATTATCCTTGAAAGCCTGAATTTGTCACTGGTGCCTCTTCTTCTCTGCTGCATCTCTTGAATCCCAGGAAGTTGGTAATTAAAATTACACACAGACTTGCTTTCCTAGGAGCTCTGCCTTCTGTTTTAATGGTAGTTTTGGATTTCCACTTGAAAGTGGATTTCTTTTTCAAATTGATTTGGCTGGAAGGAAAGATCAAGGGTTGAAGAGGAGGAAAAGCCCTCAGATGTCATCCCAGCAGACTGCTGGGTGGGAACCTCTGAGATTCTGTAGTTTGTGCCTTAAAGAGCCCTGGTAGGTCCTGCTCCCTTCATCACCTGACAGACAGAGGAGCTGCACTGAGATCTCTTCTCACTGCAACTGAAATCCCAAATGTTAGCAGAAGGATTGGATGGATGTGCTTTGGTCCCAGGACAGAGAAATCACTGACATTAACTGATTTCTTAAAGCTGCTTCCAAGGCAGTTTCTTTCTGCATCTGACACCCCCCAGATTTGCTTTCTTTTGCCCTCACCCACTCAAGAGTGACCCCCCCCAAATTTCTCTGATTTTATTTAGAGATGAGGGTCTCTGTTCCTGCTGTTTCCCATCCTAGTCCTGGCTCAGTAGAACTGCCTTTGTAGTAGGGATTAGGAGCCTGCTTTCAAGAAGCAGAGCTTGCAAAAAAATGTAACCTTGTTATTTTACAAGCCTAAAATTTATCTGGGGGTCAATGAGCTGGTGGTAGCAGTGTTTGCACCCCTGTAGCCTTCTTTTAAAGCAAGGAGATGGATATGTTCCCTTTTCCAGGAGTGTTCAGAGCATCCTGAACTCCCAGCTGAACATATTGCACACCAAACAGTGTTTTCCATGCCACTTGCATGGAACATGAGCATCTTGCTGCCTTTAATTAAGAAGATAACTGGACCATGAAGTATTGCCTGTGTAAATAAAAGTGATTTGTACTTAGTCAAGGAGGTGCATTAGGAATTCTCATGTTTCTTTACTTGCAGATAAATTATGAAGATTATTAAAAATTGGAAGGGTCATCTATAAACCCATCTGTAGCTCAGCTGCACTGTCACTCTCAAAATGTAGCTGTCTTTCTAACTGTTGTAATTTATTGTGGACTATCGTGTGAACCATCTGCTTGCTTATAAATCAGACCAACTTTGACTGAAAGTTGTACACAGCAGTAGAAATCGTTAATTTTATGTCCTGGAAAGTAGTGGCAACAGTTTAGGGGACTTCAGTCTTCATTGCCTTAATTGGAATAGAAATTTAAAACTGGAAATTTTCCTGCCTGTGTTGAGATGAGCTGCTAAGAAGCAAGTTGCTTGCAATTTAGAGTTAGCCCAGATTTAGCTTTCTTGGTGCAGCTGGGGTGTTTTGAAGCTTGGCAGATCCGGGTCTGTGAGTAACTTGAAAGGGGCAAGACACAGAACAAGCTGTGTGCATTTTCCATCCTGATAACAACAGAAATAAAATCCTGTGCTGTGATTACACAGGAAAATCCAGTGAATTACTTCTCTCAGGAACTGTCTGACAGCCAATGAGATGATAATCTCAGCTTTAGGAAGCAGAGAAAGGCACTGCCATGATAGGATTAGGATGGGTTTGCCCTTTCAATGTTCGTTTCAAGTGCACAGATAGGAAAAAAAAATAAACTCGGTTTGCAAATGTTTACACCTGGGCTTTATTTTTCTTACACTGAACACTTTTAAAGACAAGAATATGGATTTGCCTGACAACTTTGACTTTGCTTCAGTTAAAAGCACTTGACTGGAGTCCTGTCCCTTCAGCTGTCTTGCAAACTCTCCTGCTGATGGTTGTGGGAACACAGAATTAAATGTGGACACCAATCTTTGTACCTGGGGGAGCTTCAAGCTCTGCTGTTGCACAGGTATAAGGGATGGCAAAATTCCCTGAACAGATTTTGAGGAGATTTTCAAGTGTCTTTATAAAGAGATCTCTTAGTATGTGTAGGTGGTTTCATGTTGAAGGTCTGCTTCCTCTTATTTGTAATCAGCTGGGGAAAAAAGAGTTTAAAAGAAAAATCCTATACATCAAAGCAAAAAAGCCTGAGGCAAAGGACTGGATCTTTTTGTTGTTTTCCTTTCTTTGAGGGGTGTTAGAGGTCCCTGTCCTGCTCAGTGTGGCAGGGAGTGTCTCTCTGAGAGCACTGTGCTTGCTCAGGTTGTTGGAACAAACCTGCCCTCATTTGAAGCCATGCAAAATAATTGGTGACTCGAGTGGAAGGAGGGCTGGGGCTGTCATTAACACTTGGCTGGAATTCTGCAAGGGCATCTGTTTGGCCTCAAAAATTCACAGTTGTGAATTAGGGCTGATAACTGCTATTCCCTTTACTGGTGTTTAGTAAGTTCACATCAGCATAAAAACTAGACCAGTGAGTGCATAAAATATGCTTCTCTGCCCTTTTTATTTTCCCTGGCCAGTATTTGACTGATAGAAATTTGAAAGGAAGCTTTTAAGAGTGATAAATAATTATTTTGCCAATGTACTCGTCTCAGTGTGTTCAGTTCTGGAATAAGAGTGCTATAATTTAAAAGCACAGAAGCACTTCAGTAATGGCTGTATTCTTTTGTATTATTTGCTCTGCAGGTCCACCTGCCTCCAAGCTAAAAATACACACTGCAAAACAATAAACCATGTAGTTGGATTAAATAGTGACATGTGCCCACAGTGGGGCATACCTGCCTCATAGCCATAAATACATATTTATGAGCAATATAACATACTAATTTGGATAAAAAAGGAATGCAGATGGCAAGATAATTGCAACTTTGTATGAGGCTCAAACTGTGTAGTAGAATTGTAGCTTTTAGATAGATAGCATGAAAGAAGACTGCTACTTTTTGAGGGAGAAGACTAAATAATTCCTTTTCTTCCTTTGTCAAAGTTCACAGAGAAGTAAAAGGACATTGATTTAGTTCCTGGTGACTTGGTCTAGCAAAGTGCTTAAGGATTTCAGCATGTTCCCTGAAACCTTCACAGGGTGGAAATGAGGAAATGCAGTTTGTCTCACCATGCTGCCATCACTCAGCTGTCCCTGCCTGCTCCCACCACCTCTGCAGCCATGGCTCCTCCCAGCATTTCACTATTCCCTTAGGGACTGGTCCTTCAAACTAGAGAATCTTCTTTGCAGAAAATGATACATCTGAGCCTGTGAGAGCTCCTGCCAGCCCTGGAGATGTTGGCTCCTGGCATTGGCCCTGTGGGGCAGTTAAGCTGCAGGTAGAAAACTCTCCCACTACCCAAGATTGACTCTGCAGCACCTCCTCTGACTGCATCTTCATAGCTTAGTGCTATTTTTGGTTCAGAGGATGAAGAAAAGAACAAGGTTGCTGTGGATGGCACAGCCAACAGCCATGCCTGGCCATCTCCTGTCCTCCCTGCAGGGTTTGTTCATCATTCCTTGTGGCACCTCTCTGGATTCCAATGTCCTTTGGCCATGGATGAGTCTCTCAGCTGGGTCAGTTTGAGTCTTGCTTGCCTGACTCAAAGAGAGATCTGCAGTCAGTGGGGATGCAGGGAAAGAACAAGTTGCAAAAGGCATCATTTTGGCAGAAATGCCCTCACCTGATGCACAGATATTGTTGCCATCACCAGCCAAAGCAGATTTGAGTCTGTGGAGAGCAGTAGGCTGTGAGTGCCCAGTGGGATTTATAAAACTGATATGCTTTCCAATAATAAATTTCATTCTGAAGCAATGAAATCCAGAGAGCCTACTTCAGTCTGAACCTTGGCTGCCCCAGCGCTTTGGGGGCACTTAGTGGCTCTATGATATTTCTAGTGTGCTGAAGAGGTGAAAGTTAAGTAAATTTTACAGCAACTGTGAAAATATTTCCCTTTACTTTCATAGTAAAATTGGTCAGGAGTCTCTCAGCTTTGAATTTTGCAAGGAATGTTGTAGGCTGGCTGAAGGAGTATGTCCAATAACATCAGAATTAAGTCCTGCTGTGCCTGGTGCTGGTTGTTTCTGTAAGGAGCTGGTGTTGTGTGCCCCACATTGAGAGCACAACAGGGAACTGAAGTATCCCACCAGCTTCCAAATCAGAGCATCCCGAAGATGTGCAAGAAAGGAAGCCCTGATGTAAACAAACTTTCAGAAATAACTCCACAAGTTGCATTTCAAAGCAAAATCTCGTGGAGACTGCCTATGGCATTTTAAAAAGGATTTCATTAAATGTTGCTAACTTGTCATAAGATCTCTTAAATGGAAGGGTAATGGCTCATAACATTTGTAAGCTTTTTAATTTCATGCAATATGAGCAGTGTAATCAACACCTATTAAAGCCAATCAGCTGTGCCCAGTGGGCTACCTACCTCAGCTTTTGTCTGTATTTGCATTTTGGGTACACCTCTGACCTAACCCTGGGAACCACATGTTTGTGGTTTCTTACCCTGACATCAGTGGAGGGTTTCTGTCCAGAAAATGAGACATGATCATTGCAGAAGTATCTGACCCCATGAGGTGCATAAGCACTTTATAGTCAGCATTTTTCACCTTCTTGT
The DNA here is from genome assembly GCA_013400775.1 of Chaetops frenatus. Lineage (NCBI taxonomy): Eukaryota > Metazoa > Chordata > Aves > Passeriformes > Picathartidae > Chaetops > Chaetops frenatus. The sequence continues at coordinate 579,448 of VZTR01014594.1, forward strand.
GAGGGAGTTTGGAGTTGATGTGGGCAAGTTAACAGCTCTGGACCTAAACATGAAGGAGCCAGAGAATTTCCCAAATGACCTCTCGATGTATTTTGCTTTTTCCCCTTGACAAGTGAAACTTCTTGCTTGAGCTGGTTGTGTGAGGAGAGAGAAACTGTTCTGATCATGTGTTTGTTTTGCTGCTCTGATCCTATTCCCACCTCCTCTTCGTTCCAGACATTTGCAGCTGGACCCTGTGACAACAAAAATGAGTGATGGGCATCCCAGCTCAAAGGCAGCTCTGTGGGCTCTCAGCTTTTGCACTGTATTTTTGCAATGATCCCAGAAATGGCTTTTATTTCAGCTGTGAAAAGGAGAACAGTGGGACACAGAAAACATGAGCGACTCTGGGGGCTGCATTCCTCTCTCTGAAGTGCAAAGGCTTTGAGTTGAAGGATTTACCATGTCTAGACATTGCTGCTGACAATCAGGATCCTGGCTGCTTTGTAGAGGCTGAAGTACAAAAACAACTTCTTAATACTGAAAATGAAAAAGAAATAAAATGTGATGCAGTATGGGTAGAGGGAAGATAGAGAAAAATAGAAAAATGTAGGAAGCACTGAAAGACAAATAGGAAGATCCAATTATAAAGAAAAACAATGTTTTCCTCGTGTTTCCAAGAAGCATCAAGACCAGAGCTTTGTATCTTCTTACCACAGGACAGCAAACACTTCTGCATCTCTTCTGCTGATCAAAAACTATTTTGGCAGGAAAGTTATGTATTTTATAAGGCAGGAGTTGACAAGACAAGCTGTGCTGTCATTAGGAAGTGCAGGCACACAGAACTGCTTTTACAGACAGCTCAGTTCGTGTGTTCTTTGATCTACGACAGGAAAGCAAAGCCAGATTTTCCAGGCTTCATTTACCAGTTGCTGTACCTCTTTGATTGTTTTATTTCTAAATAACAGATGTTGTATTTGGAGAAGGAAGAACACAGGTACAAAAAAGAATGGCTTTAAGTTGGCTCCTTTTCCTTTAGGACAAATTTGTTGAGGGTCTTGGGAAAACTAACTTGCTGCTCTTGAAGGAAAAAGTACCATTTCTTTATCTTTTAACATCTTTCAGGTTGGAACGTGTTTCCTAGAAAAGCACATGCAGTAAAAAGTTGTTTTTCTTGGGGGGTGGTGAGAGGAAGCAGTTTCCATGGTACCCGTTTTTTTGTTGTTTCTTTTTTTCTTTATTTACTCTAGGTTTTCAGTATAAAATGTTACATGTCCATTGATTTCCTCCTGATGTGCTGTAATTCTGAGTCCAGTGGGATTTTTAGGCCTGCTTCCAGCCTGGCCTTAAAATTTTCAGAGGCAGGTTGTACAAAGTACAAGCAGGAGTCTCCTCCTCTGAAACAGAATAACCTGTGGAACAAAAATAAAACTTGAAGTGCTTCAGCACACAGTGTTTCTTCCTTGTTCATCTATTAAGCACAATCCTTGTTTGCCATCCTTACATAAAACTGCAGGAAATTCCTCACTTTCAAGCCTTATTTTTTTTATCGGAGCATGAGTAGAGCCAAAGCCTCCTTGGCTTTTGCCTTTCCCAGCTCTGAGGTTCCCCAGGGAGCATCAACCATCCAGTGCTGCTTCATCCAACTTCCCCCAGGAGCATCCCTTCTAAAGGCAGAGACACATCTTCCTTTGGACAACTTTTCTTTATGGTCTACAAGGGAAGGATTTGTTTAAAGTTTGTTTCAAGTTCAGCAGTGATTTGTAAATCACTCTTCATGAAACAAGGTTTTCACTGTATCTTAGTCAGTCCAGGTTACTTTGTTGGATTCTTGATTAGTAATCTAAAACTAGGCAATTAAAATTGCTTTCATGACCTAGGCTTTTTATTTTCTCTTTCTTTTCAGCTGCAGCTTGATATTTTGCTTCTACTTCCTTTTTCTCCTTGAGCAAAACAATTGCAGTGGTTCTCTCTTGATTTAGACAAGGGGCTGATTTGTGATGGGGCATCCAGTGAATAAAAGTGGTGAACATCTGACTCCTGATTCTGTGCTAAGAAACCAGCAGCAGCTGCAGAAGCTGTGGCACCAGGAATGGGTGGTTACTGATTTGGGGAGAAGCTTTGCTGTTCACTGAATCATCCATGTAGCTTTTCACAGTGCCTGGGAAGTCTTCTTTTTGAAGTGCCAGTGCAAACTGAGCCTTCTTGGATGTGATCTGACAGGACTGCAGCCCAAGGCAGCACAGCTGAAGAGTCAGATGTGTTTTTTTCCAATGAGAAGCTTTGTAAGACATCAATATTTGAAAAGAGAGAAACAAATAAACCAAAGGCAGTGGGTTGATTGAGGGGAAAAGAGAGGTTGCTTGTCTTACAGATCAAGCATCACTCTCCAGAAAGGATTTCAGTTTTTTAGCCAAAAGCTGTTGTCTTTCTTTTGATTAGGTTGATCAGTAAAAGTGGGAACAATTAATTATTGTTCTTTAAATTCTGTTTTCTCTAGGTGTATTTTGCAGGTTAGAAGTGGGCACAGCTCTTCATGAACTTACACCAGCTGATATTTCCCTTTAGGCAGATTCACTGTTGTGTCCTGCACTCAGGTGAAGCCACTCAGGTCAAATAATCTATAATCCAAACATGCACTAATTGCTGTAAAAGGCCAGCAGTACCTGTTCAGCTGGAGCTGATTTAGGGTCTTGCTGTCCATGGTTGGGAGGCAGTGAATTGATGGGATGAGCCAGAACAAGTTTCCTCTGCTGCTTTCTGTGACTGGGGGCTCAGAGCCTGTATCTTCCAGTTTTTTGCAGAACACCCCTCACTCTTTAAATGAAGTAGAGGCCACACAGGGCAGTGACATGCATGTTGTCACAGCTGCTGGCTTGAGAAGCACCTTTGATTGCATATCTGCTGTTGCTTCAAGCCAAAATGTTTTATCTGTATTCTGCTACCTCTTGCAAACCCCAGCTCCTCCTGCAAACTGACCTCTGCCCTGTGTTTTCTGAAGATCCCAACTGTTATTTATAAATGATGAGCCTTGATGTTGGTACAAAGTTGGGAGAGCAGGACGCTTTTTGTTTCTCTGTGCAGCATTATCTGTTATGGAGCACTCTGGGAGGTGTAGCTTAGGTGAAGCAGAGGAAAGGGGAGCACACAGGCAGGACCCTTCCTGTGCCCTTTGCTGGTAGCAGCCACTGGTTGGATGTCTTCACTGATCAGGAGTTTGGAAAGAACTTCAGAAATAAAAACCGCAGCAGAAAAATACCTTTTCAAAATGGGAGACAGCCAGTCAGGCTGAGGCAGTCTGCTGATTGTCCAAACATTAATTGGGGTCCTTGGCTTTTACATTCCTCCCTGGGCTCTGTTTTACCTTCACACATCCCAATCTCTTTGGCTGCTTTTGCCATTACTCACCATTTCCCCAAACAACTTTCCTGTCTTCTTCCAGGCATGCAAAAAGCATCTGCTGCTTTTTCTGCCAGCCTGCCATCTCTTGAAACGCCACTCCCAGCTCCCCAGTGGAGCTGGTTAGGGATGTATTTTTGCTCGTGGGCCCTGTACCACAGCAATACCCTGAGCTCTCTCCTCTCTTCACCCCAGAGCAGAACTCAGGAGTGTCTGTTGAGTGGCAGCCACAAGTTACATCCAAATCTCAGCACAAACATCCACCTCCTGCAGCTGTGCTGCTGATCAGACCTTTGCTGCTGTGCTCTCTCTGTAGGTACTTGTGTGCAGTGTGGCAATGCCCAGCAGGATTCAGGATCTTCCCTCCACATCAGCCCAATTCCACATCCCACACTTAACTGCATCTGTCATTTTACCTGTCCAAGAGCCCTCTCACCTCAGCTGCTGGACCTCCAGCCTCTCCAGGGCAGTGGAGGTTTGTAGTTCCTGTCTGACATTAATTCACACTTGAATTGTTCCAGCTCTGCAGCTCAGAGCTTGGGAGGAAGACTCTGACTGGTCGTGCAGACCCACAGAGCATCCTTCTTAAAGCCAGCTATTGATTATTTCAGCTGAAGAAACAATGTGGCTGGATTTCAGCAATTCAAAACCAGTTTGTGCAAAAATTTCTGTGGCCCCATAACCCTGTATCATAACCAAAGCAGATCAAATCACTTTGGTATCAGAGGTACAGTCATAGGCCCAGCCTTCCTTTTCTGTCTTTCCCCTACAGGGTTAACTGAGCATATTTCTACAATAAATATTCCCACAACAAGGCCTAAATATGGTTTTCATCAATCATTTTATAGCTGCTTCCAACCTGTCAAACCAGAGTATGCATTTACAGCAGCTCAGGAGAAAAAAAAATGTAGAAAGAACACAAATAAAAGGATTGGAATAGAAAAGCTGAATTTTCTATCACCAGGAGTGGTCAGATGATCTTTCTTTGTGTCTTGTGCAGTGGCAAGTGGACAGTCTCCAATGAATAAATAATTGCAGATCCAGGAAATGAGATTATTACTCCCATGAAGCTGTTGAAAAGGAGACTTCACTGTGCCCTTCAAACATATTTCCTGAAGCACAACCCTGCATTTACCTATGGAACACAGCAAACCTGAGGGATGCAGGGCTCATGAAGAAGAGCCTTACAATTGTGATAGGAGCCCAGAAGCTGAAACACTTTGATTGCAGGAACATGTCTGGGCTGTACCTTGTCTTTCACAGGCCAGATGCATGGGAGAGAACTCCAGTGGGTAATCACAGAAGTGAGGATGGCTGCCTGCATCCTGCCTCCCAGCCCTCACCATGCTGTAATAGAGCTGCTTTTGCAGTGTAATTGCTTTCTCTGCAGGGCTTCTTCCTATTGATTCTGCTTGTGTGGATTTAAATGGTTTGCAGGTTGTAACTAGACTCAGGTCCTGCACCTCCACTGCTCCGTGCTAGGCAGCTCACGTGGCACTTCTGAGAGACTTCAAAGCTGTCTGGATAGCATCACTCCCTGGCCTGCATGTATATATTTGATTGGAAGAGAGAGGCTGGAGCAGATAAGTTCAGAACATCAATAAATACATGTATTTTGTTTGGTGACACTTGTTCAATTTGAGTCTTTTTCCCAGGAAGCAGCTTGTGTTGTGTCATTTTTTCGGCGCTCTGTGTAAATGCTCTGCATCTGCAACTGTTGAGGCTGGTGCCATCCCCTAGCAGCACCATCTGCTCACTCACAGAGTGCTTTTTGCACAGATAAAAAATGTGAGGTGTTACTCATAATTAGGCAAATCACATGCTGTGATCTGTGATTGATTTGGTTCCTGTTGCTGGCTACCTCGCATATGTCTGTGTGTCCATAAGTATTGTCTACATACCAGCATATGGATGCAGATGAATCAGAGGCTCAGGAATTCTTTTTCCCCAATCCAGACAGATGGAAATGTTTTCCCTTCTTCTTATTAGCAGCAGCTGAATTTCAGTCACACCAGGGGCCTCTGCTAGGAGCTTGCCTGTGTTTCGTGCTGTACACGAACAGAAAGTTGGCATGGCCATTTGTAACCTAATACAAGAAGTAAGTGATCCATGACATGCAGCAAAGGAAAGCTGTAATTTCCAAGCAGTGTTCAGAGGTATCCACGTTATTAGCCTTCCTGGAGAAAAAGATCTGGATATATAACTTGGCATTACGCAGTGCAGTAACAGAATGCCTGAAAGGACGTGTGAGCATTGCAGAGCCCGAGTGGCTCTGCTGAATCTGACTCCTGGAAAATATTGCTGTGCTTTTCTAAGTATTAACAGAATGTGCTCTTAAACATGTATTCACCTCACTGACTGAGATCTTAACTGGTTCTTGTTCTAGTATGGGCTGAGTAATGCTGGTGGTAAGGGAAAGTAACTCAAATTAGTAGTTCTGTATAAATTTGATATTGTCTTCTAATGTCTTTTATAGATAGTGAAGTATGATTTACTGGCAGTTTTAAAAGATGTTTAAGGCAGGCAGTAGGGACACCAGAAAGGCCATAAAAATGAGAACACACGAACAGAGGTCTGCACGCTTGACTGGAGTAAAAGTTACAAGCAGTGGAGTATCTGTAGAGTTGGATGATTTAGAATATTTTTAAGCCTCAACAGAGCTCTCTTCTTTTTTCTCCCTCTCTACTATGCCTACCTACAGTGTATTTACTTCAGCAGGAGATCTGTCACCACTGGACTCTGATCATAACTAGGACAGCCCAAGGCAGAAAATAGGATATAACTTAACACAAATCCCCCAGTCCTGCTGCTCCAACAGCTCCTGTAGACCAGGATCAGATTGTGGAGAGCTGCTGCTGAGCAGCAGCTGCAGCCTGGCTTTTCTGCAGAGGAATCCAAGTAAATTGAAATGTTTAGAGAATACTTGGTTGATTTTATGCTGGAAGGGCTGAGCAATGTGCTGGGAACCCAGGGCTGCTGTTGCCCTGTTTTAAGTCATTGGTGTTGCTTGAGCCTGGCTTTGTTTGTGCAAGTGAGAGCTGTTCCCCAGGGATGCCAAGCTAATCATCAGCACACCTTTGGCTCTGGTGAAAGTCAAACCTTTGGGTGAACTCTCAGTGCAGTGAAGAGCTTGAAGCATTTTCAGAGTTCTTTGGTCATTTTACAAGTTGTGCTGCTCTCTTCATTTCAGCAGGCTGAGCCTGCCTTAGCAGAGGACTCCTGGAGCTGAGCTTGCTTCAATGCACCACAGACATTTTTCCAAAGCCAGTAATGATCAGTTCATTCCTACCAACAGAGAAAGTTTTGTGAATGTGCAGCAGCCTTCAGATGTTACAAACACCTGATGTTTGTAAAGCAGATCAGATGCTGCAAACCCAGATTTCCCACCCCTGTGGATACTGAATAGAGCTCCAACATGCACAGTTGCATTTTATTTTCATGTGTATGTCTGTTGGTTTCATCATGTCACCTGGGGTTTTCCTTATATTATAAGTCAATGAAGTAAAAAAGAAAAAAGAACAGCAATGAAGTCAAGGCAGATATAATGCCTTGGAAATTTTTCAGTGTTGTTTTTTAATGTCAGCAGACATGGTGTAATTTAATTTTCAGAAGAGTCTCAGCTGCAAAGTAGCTGATTAGGCATCTTGAAGAAGCAGCCAATCTCTCAAAACACTCTGTTCATGAGATTATTACAGGTATTCTTCTAAAGAGAGAAACCCCTAGACTGCCAGAAATAAATCACTTTGAAGGATACAAACCCCCTTAGGTAGCCTTGGGAAGCAGAACCCAGTCATTTAGATCTCACATCACAGACCTGCCTTCTTTGCACTTTGAAAAGAAGAGTTGAAGATATAATTGCTTTAATGGAGCAGAAGGAAATGTATCTTATGTTTCTATTGTTATTAAAATGAACTTCAAGAAGTGCCATAAAAGAGGGGGTTTGTGGCATTGGACATAAAACTCCAACCTGCACTATCTGTGCCATTAAAATATCACAACATTGCGTGGGACCACAGTATTTTCTGAGCTTTGTGGTACTGTAAAACATCGTTCTGGGATGGTGACTGAACCTTGTTTGCATAGAAAACAGAACTTGAATTTTTTTTTTTTTTTTNTGGATGCTTAATAAAGTGTCAGAATTGTAACACACCACACTAAACTCATGATGCTGCATTTGTGTCTTTGAGTGCCCTTTTCAGGTCAGGGCTGTGTCAGCTCTGTCACTGATCCAGGTTTCATCACCTGGGCTCATGCCACTTGTGCTCAAGTTTGTTTCCTGGAAGAAAAGGATGCAAACTACATTTTGTTACATCTCCACTGAACCTACTGCCTGCTTCCTAAAAGCAACCATCTTCAGACACACATCTAGCACATACTGGAGCATTTTATAGCATTTGTTTTAATCTGTTTGTTACCAATTCTATTCACAGTTTGCTTTCATTCTGCTGTGAAAAGCTTACACTGTCAAATCAGAAGTTTTACTAAGAAAGGGATTTAGTAACATGAACATTATGTTCAGCTGTTTGAAGGACAAAATCAAGATGAAAAGAGACTCAGTGATTATACAACAAAAAGTATGTTTAAATCATATTAAGGGCTATTTTCAATCTATCACCTACAGATTTAGCTACATGCCTTAAATTTTTCTGCCAGGAGGCTTCTGGGCAAAATCCTGTTCTTGCAGTGGGAATCTAGACCAGAAAAAAAAGAAGAGCTTTTGAAATAGAAACAGTAATGGTTGGCTTGCAAGTTTAGTATGAAGTGTAGATTTTCTGCTGATGTAGATGAAGGCCAGGCTGCTGTTCCAAGCAGGATCTTAGGGATGGGTTTCATGAGATAGCCCCCAGTTTTGCTTCTTCACAGCCAAAGCTAGATGCTGTCCAGTGCCTCCTGTCTGCCCTTCAGGAGGTGCAAGGTGTCTATAAAATGTTCTGGGAGGTTTGCTGAGGTTCATGGTGGGTGGTAGTTGCCTGATTCCTGCAGCGTCTCTCATCAATTCTGAAGGGGTTTTACTCAATTTCCTCCCAACTCTCCATTTTATGGGGGCAACTCTGAACTTTTCCAGCATCAGACACTCTCCAAAGGAGTTTTTCTTTTCAAGGCAGGAGTGAGGGACAGGCTTGGGGACAGGTGCTGGTTGTTTTGGCTGTGCTCACAGCCTGTTCAGGGGACCTTTGTGGCTCAGGAACTCCACACTGAGCATCACACACTGAGGTGTTGCTGGTGCTTCCCTTTGCAAGAGGAGCAAATCTTATGGGAACGTGCAAAACTGGCCCAGGAAGACTAATTTAGGCATGTCTGGTTCAGCTGGCCAAGAATGACAGAGTAAGGGTCACAAGGCCAGCTTTCCTGGCAGGTCAGGGGACATGTCTGACACCTGCACTAATGAGCTGCACGCAGTGGGGTGTCCTCGACAGAGCTCTGGGCACTACACAGAGAAAAACTACAGAGGTGTGATGTCTTTGTGGCTTTCATTAGAGGTTTACCATTCCTAATGAAGGACATTTCAGTGCCCTAAAATTACTGCTCTGTCTCTCAGTTATTGGGCGATGAATTCTTGCTACTCCAAACCAGAAAAAGCTGAAGTGCAGCTGTGAGTTGTCCCTACCAGTGGAAAATGCAGTGCAGGGAAGCGTCACTGCTGTTATTGCTGTCACCACATTTAGCTGCTGGTGTAGTAGGACTGGTTGGATTTGAAGAAAGGAATATGTTTATTACCCACACAAAACTTCCCTCCTATCAGCAGCTCCTTAGAACAGCACCCAGGGGTGCAGGCAGGTGAGTGCTGCTTGTGCAAGAGAGCTTTTGCTGGCTGCTGGCTTTACAGAAAACAAGTTTTGCCCTCTGACAGTCCAGCTGAGCATAGAGCAGTGTTTGCTTCCTGCAATGTCAGTGGGAGGTGGAGCTGGGCAGGAGAATGGAGCTCTGAGTGGCTTCTCCATAGACTGCTCCTTGCCAGCCTAGATTATGCTTTAAGATTTTATTTTTACCATTACTTTGTCAAGCCTGCAGGAAATTCCATTTTTTTCCACAAGCTTCACTTGGCACTTACTGTGTGAAGTCTTTGAATCCATAGGATCAAATCAAAGCTATTCCTTTTGACCATCCCAACTACAAACATGCTGAGTGCAAAGCATCATTTTTAAATTGCTTGTAAAAATTAAAAAGGATTTCCAAATATTTTTAATAATTCCCTAAAACAGTCTAAGGACATCTGTTAAAGTATTGAATTTCCCTGAAGACAGCACTGGTTGGGATTACTTCAGCTGCAAATTAAGGTTGTCAGTCAAAGGGCTTTTTCTGTTTCAGTCTCTGATCTGGAAGTTTTTAGCATCTCTTCCAAAGTGAGCCAAAGAAAGACAGCTAGTGAGCTGTTCTGGCTTGTTTTGCCATGTGTTTAACCTAGCAAACAGTAAGTTGATACCTTTTGTGAAGTTTTCTATATTTTACTGGATACCTCACTGCTTGGTGAGGAACCCAAGCTATGCAGTTGTGACATATTTTTGCACTTTTCATGTTCTTTCTTCTGCAGCATGTGTCCAATGGTTTCATATACTGAGTAGCTGTGGCAAATGCTATTGTGTGTCTGCAAACATCTGCATTTTTTTTAAGGCACTGGCTCTGCTAATGAGGAGCTGGGGTACGAGGCAGAATGATGAATTTACTCTCCAGGATTTCCTGCAGAGATAAATAGTAGGTTCATGGTGAGCTGAAAGGACATGACCAGCCCAAAGAGTCTTTAAAAGATGTGCTGGTTTATTGCATGCTGATATTCTAACTCCAGCTCCATCGAGTGCTATGACAGTTTATGAAGATATTGCTTCACTACATAACTCTTTTATTGTGGTGCTGATGCCATATTGATCTAGATTTCCACCTGCTCATATGCATCAGAATACTTCATTTTGTGTCATGGTAACATGAAAGTGTAAGAGAAGGGGAAGGCTTTGTCTTTTCAGTTGTAAATCCTAACTGGCTTTTAATGCTTTTATTATTTAGTTCTGTGTGATTGAAAGAAGCTGGCATCATCACCAAGCTTGCAAGAGAGGAAACATTTTTTTAATGTTCAGTGTTTAAAAGATGTCAGTGTTATTTCCTTTGTAAACAGAAGATGATGGATAGAAAATCTACAGGATTTTCAGCAAAAGGGAGTAATTTTTTCAGTTCTTTTTCATTCCTTAATGGAAAAAGAATTATGGAAATGAGAGCAGGCATTGCATTAAGTGCTTCCAATGTTCTTTCCCTGCAGACCAATAAAAACATAACTCCTCCATTAGGGAAATTTAGTTTTTTGAAGGCTGTGTGAATCTGAGGTCTGAATCAGTGAATGAGATGACTGTGCTGGGGTAAGCATTTCCAGGTTTGATTATGTAATTTAAGTCTTTTGTGGGTGGATACCAGCTCTTAGCTTATCTGTAGGTCTTCTTCAGAGCAACTCTTTCTGTGACTTTTTATATTGGCTTATCTTGTAGTACTTCTGTTGGGCAAACTCGTATTGTAAAGATTACAGATTTTTCAAAGTCATGGAGATTGAACTATTTTTCCTGCCTGAATTTGGACTAGAATTCCTGACCTTCTCAAAACACTTCAGCTTCTTGAAAACTCCATAAGCAAAATTCAAGCAGTGCAAGTCAAATAGAAAGACTTTTCTGTGCTTCCTATGGCATGTTTATAGTAGTGACAGTCTCACCCCTGACTGTACATTATGCAGATTGTAGCTAACTACCTTTAAAAATATCCTTCATGGGTAAGTGGGAAATGGATATGCAGCAATAAACTGCTGTTGCTGGGTGTGTTCAAATCAGGTCCCTGAGCAAGGAGTGGAGCCATCTTTTCTTTCTGAGCTGTTAACCATAAAATAGGAACAATCAGCATTAATTTCTAGAAGTTCTAGAAGATCACAAATAAAAATTAGAGGACCAGGGAATGATTACAAGTTATTACCACTGATCCTTACTTCTAAATTATTAATCATAATTCAGTTTCATATACAATATTACTTAAGCTGTCAGACACATTGCAGAAGTACAGAAGGATGATTTGTCCTCATTTAGTGTATGAGGGGACAGAGGCACCAAGAGCTTCTGAAACTTGTCCAAGATGTGGAAATGATTAAGTGAAATTCTTTTTTTCTTTTTATTTAGTTGTAAATAGTCTGAATGTAGCCAAAATGTTCTAGTTATAATTGATCAAGTAAACCCCATTTTCCCCTTTGTTGCTGAAGGGCTGATCCCATGAGAACGTGCTGCAAAAACAGTGAAGGCAACAAATGTAATTACTGTGAATATTTGGGCACTTATGAGGCTGGTTTTATTTTAGTTTTTTGAGGTTTATTTTCTACAAACACCACTGGGAATCATTTGTCCATCACTAGAGTGTTCCCTGAAGCTCCAGTCCACCTCAGGACTCCCAAGACTCATTTCTATGTTCCTGTTATATTTTAAATGCAGACAACTTAGTCCTTCTGCCATGATCCAGAAAAAAATGGCATCTGTGAAAATATTGTTCCTTATATATGTGTTCCTTACAAATTCAGGAGGAAAGGACCCACACGTGCCTGACCCACACGATTCTCTAACCCTGACCATTTATTCCTAATGGAAGGATTTTTGAACTGCTGGAAAAAGACATTGGACATAAAAATTTCCAACTTCTTGCTGATTTTCTTGCTGTTTTATCTCCTCTGCCTATCCTGTTTGTCAGTCAGTTGATGAATTTGATGAGCTGCCTGCTTTAGGCATTACACAGAGATGCTGGCAGAGCATTTCCACGTCGCACATTAGATTTTTGGCTGCTCTGATTTGGGGTCACCCCGTGCTGGTGCTGTGGGTGGCTAATGGCCCCTGAGAGCCCAGCTGTGCAGGCTGGGGCTGCCTGTGCAGAACACGAGCTCCCTGGTGCCTGGGCTGTGTTTGCACTCGGGAGGAGCCAGATGGTTGGAGCTGTGGGTTTGCTTTGGCTTCACCCTGCAGGAGAAGTACCTGAGATGAATGTTGCCAGGTCACTGTGGGGCTCCTGTGTGCTACCAGCTGCTCTGGCTCTTCTCTCTGAGGTGTGTTCAAAGCATAAAAATGAGAAATTGGTAGAAATCTCTGTGGTCAAGTGGGAAGTGGGGAAGGCTTCGTGTCTTGTGTCCTGCAGACCCCGTGGGATGGGTCTGGTCACAGGCTGGCATCCCAGCCCACAGTGTGGTGGTGAATGTGTCAGATGGTTCACAAGTGCTTTGAGATCTCAGGCACTCAGGTTAATGAGATTTTCTCCTCCCCAGCCCTTGGGCATGGCTTTCTCATGTGGTTGGCAGACACTGTCACCCACTGGAGTCATCAGAAGCTGTAATTTTGCAGATTTGCCTCTGAAATGTGCTGCTGCAGTCACCCTCCCAAAACACCTTTGGGAAGCTTAGGTCAGGTCCCATATCAGCTGCACATTTTAAAATGACAGGTGGCTTGGCTAATACCAGCAACAGAGGAACCATCCCTAAAGCAAGGCACTGCCTGGGCAGACAGAGCTGCGCTGTCCACTCTGGGCTATCCTGGGCTATCCTGGGCAAGAGGAGTTACTGCAGGAATTCTACAGCCAGCCATGCCCACAGCCTTGGGGTCAGTGCTGGCCACAGCTCCAGATGTCTCACCCAGGCTGTGCCAGCCCCATCTCACACCCTTGGTCTCGTGGTCTTGTTCCAGGGCAACCCCCTGTACTTCCAGTCTGCCAGGAACGTCACCGTGAACATCCTCAACGAGAAGACAAAAGTCCTCACTCGCCTTGTAACAGGTAAGGAGGGGGAAAGGCTGCTGGGAGGATGAAGGAGGGGTGGAAGTCGGTGTTTTGGGATGCTGGGCTGGCTTCAGACAGCACACAGAGGGGAGCCTGGGTGTCCTGTGGAGTACAAATGAAAATTTCACTCCACTTTGTAGAAACAAAGCCACAGACATGAAAGCTGTGCTGGGGAGGCAACTGGCTGGGGCTGTCTGATGGCAAAGCAGGCCATCATCTCCATTTGAAAGCCAGTCCAGAGCTAGCAGTGTTAGCTGTATGACATCAGGGTCAAGAGGAACATATGCCAGGCTGACATTTCTGTTGTAACAAGCACAAGTTTTTCCTGAGACATTTATAACTTTCCTGAAATCTTGAGAACTCTGGAACCCAACTGTGGCAACAGTTTGCAATTTAAAGTCCTTCTGCTGGTGAATTACTCCCTTTGCTCCCAAACATGAGTGTGTTGGATAGGAAAATGGGTGTTTTATAAATCCCCAGTGCACAGCAGCCTTTGAATGAATGCATGAGTAATTTGGGTTGAAAGAGCCTAATGCATTATAGAAGGTATATGGCACTGTATATATGATATATAATATATATTTGATATGGGATAGAGATATATTTACTGAGATTTATGCATGGACTGTGAGAAGTATTGGTGTGTGGCAAAGCCAGTAATCCATAAACATGTTTCTAAGTTGAGACTGGGTTGCTTGTTTTGCTTATATAACATCTTGGCCTTTAGTCACAGTATTAAATAATTAAATATGCAGCTTCAGTGAGCAATTATTTAGGCAGCATGTGTGAAACTTGCCTGGAGGAAGGAAATAAATTCAACCCCAGGCTCCCTGATTCTCACATTCAGAATGAAGGTCTTCAGTTTGTTGGTTCTCCATATATTTTCAAGAGGGTGTTTGGTTCACTCCAGCACCTCTGTGTCACAGGAGGTTGGGAGGACACACTCAGTGATACCTCCAAGTGTGATGTTCTGGTTATTGAGCTTTTTATGCATTCAGCACCAGCTCTGGTTTCACAGTGGAGCAAAGATGTGGTCCCATGTAGTGCATACTGCAAGCATGAGTGGGGAGGTGGTTAATAAGCAAGGCAGAAATCAAATTTAAAGTACTGGATTTTCTCAGTGTGGCTGCACGAGTTTTTCAGTATTTCCAGGGATCTCTTCACGGCCTCACTTGTCTGCAGTGCAAACCTCGTGCATAATTCTGTGTGTCCAGGTGACCTGTGCAGGGAAATGCTGGGTAGGGATGGAGTTTTTAAGAAAATACTGGCTTTCAGGTGTTGTTTCTCTTGTCTTTTGAGAAATGAGACTGGTCTTGAAGATGGCCAGGATTAATGCAAAGTCCAATTACCTGCCTTGTTCAGGATAATATTCCAGGGGGGCTGTGGCTTATTAGATGGAGTTGGCAGGGCTGTTCAGTGGTGATCTGGCCAAAGTCTGGCCTAGGTCAGTAACCCAGGGCAGCCTCTTTGTAACCCTTAGCAGCCTTTGAGCCACAAACCTGCACAGAATCACTATTCAGGTGGCTGATGTTTATCAGACCCCACAACAAAACGCATTGCCAGAGGCTTTCCAGCACTGCAGGGCACAGCAGCCTGCAGGAAAAGCACCAGAATTGAAATAAGATCTTTGAAGGAAAGTTTTACTTGTGTAAAAACTTTCTGCAGTGTGAGAGGATGCCATTTTTCTTGGCCTGCACGTGACTGAAGGGGTCTAAAACAAAACATTTGCTGCTGTGCTGGTGTTTGTCTTCTTTCTTTCTTTCTTTCTTTCTTTCTTTCTTTCTTTCTTTCTTTCTTTCTTTCTTTCTTTCTTTCTTTCTTTCTTTCTTTCTTTCTTTCTTTCTAATTCTTTCTTTCTTTCTTTCTTTTTAAT
The DNA here is from genome assembly GCA_013400775.1 of Chaetops frenatus. Lineage (NCBI taxonomy): Eukaryota > Metazoa > Chordata > Aves > Passeriformes > Picathartidae > Chaetops > Chaetops frenatus. The sequence continues at coordinate 594,473 of VZTR01014594.1, forward strand.
TTTTTTTATTGGGCTGTGCATAACAGTGATTCAATTTTAATCCAGATGTATTTAAAAGGTAGAAAACCAGAAATCTTTTACACAGCAGCATCAGTCCAAGCAAAATGGGCCCAGAAGCTCTTGATGCCTCTTACACCTGCACCAATACTCTCAAAGCATGGCTGGATATGTTCACTGCTGTTTCACATATGGGTCTGTCTTTTTATATAAATATCCCAGCTATCTCAAGTTCAGTGGTGATTTTATAGCACACATAAGCAGTAATAAAAACATAAGTAGAAATAGTTGGGCAGTTGTTACTCAGGCAGAAAACTGCCCTTTTCTAATAAGGTCTAATGTATTCTTAGCAACTTATGGGAAAAAATTCTATACTGAAAAGGAACAAAAGGAAAGAAAACCTAACCTCCAACAGGTATCTCTGATGCAATTTGTAGAGCTATTATTACTCAGCAAATGGGTTTATTGAATGTATGAAGCTACTGGGTGATTTTCTTACACTTTTCCCTAAAGTAAAGCTTCTTCTCCCTAGGTCCCCAAGCAGTGGAAGCACACAGCCAAAAATTTGAGGTGAAAACCCTCTCTGGAAAATTGCTGTTTTCTGCAGATGACAACGAAGTGGTGGTTGGAGCAGAGAGGTTGAGAGTTCTAGGTAAGATTGTTCATTAAGCCACAGTTTTAATATGCACCTCTTCAAATTTGAGTGTAGTTTTTCCTGACTTTCCTTCCTACTCGCTGAAAGCTTCTTTTGGAGATAAAACCTTGAGCTGTCTTTATGGCTTTGAATCTTCTCCAAGCAGATAAAGGCCAGGATTTTCTATGTGAGGGCTTTCTTAACTTGCACAATTTATTATCTCCCCTCCAGAAAAAAAAACTCCCCTGGAAGTGGTTTGTCTGGCTGAGTGAAGTAGCTTTAAAACCAGTTTTGGATCCTGAACGAGTTTTATCTCTTGGATGTGGACTGGAGGATGGTGAGGGGTTGCCCCAAGGATGTGCCCATGTCTGCAGTCACTGTGCAGAGGGAAACCTCAGGGTTCAGTTTTTCACCACTGTCACCAGCTCCTCCTTCATTCTGGAACAAACCCTGGGAGGATCTGCCTCCCCAGCTGTGCTGCCTGCCAGGCTTTACATTGGTATTTCCTCATGAAAACTGGGGATGCACTCTAGGTTTGGGATGTGGAGGCTCTTTCTTGTTTCTTTGGATTTTATATTTTTTTTAAATTATTAATTGGAGAAATGAAACAGTTGTGGTAATTGTAAATGTTTTAACTTATTTGATAGTTCCATGAAATTAACCATTTGGAACTTGAATTTTTGTGCTCTCCGGTTCAATCCGTGTTCTTTGGTTAGTCTGGGATTTGGTCAGGAATGTTTTCACATAGGACCAGAGTGGGCAGCTCAGTGTTGTTCACAGAGGGTCACACAACAGTGCTGCTGGTCTCTGTGGAGGCACCAATACCTGTTTTATGGTGGCTTCTTTTGGATGCATCTTTTCATTCCAAACTGTTCCCTACTTCTCTTGTAAAAACAGATCCATAAGGAGCTTGGAATTACATATAGACATAGATAGTATTTTTATTATTATTATTATTGGTATTATAATTTCTAGATATTTAATAGTAGATTATGTATAATATAAATGGGACTTGGTATCCAACCCTTAGCATTTTTTGTTGCCTGGTGTCCTCCTGTTCTACATGGATCCTGTTTGTGGACAGGCCAAGTGTAGCTCTCTGCAGGTCACTGTTTTTACACACTGGACTAGGTTTTACAGGATAAATGTTGAACTTCACAAAATTAAGAGTGCCTTTGTTAGCTTAAAACTTCAAAGAGGCCCACTGAAAGTTCTTGCAGTGTTACAGAGCTGGGGACATTTGTAACAATCCATGTTCTCCAACAAATCTCCCTTCACACTGCACCCTTCAGAGCTAATTTATGCAGGGTAGATGAAGTCTGGAAGCAACAGTTTATAAGTGTTTTCTTGGAGACCTTAAAATACGAGAGATTTACATCGTTGGTTTAAAAAAAATACAGAACCTTCTTACAAGCTGCAAGTACTCCTTTTCAGATTACATACTTATAAAAAAACTGCTTTTAACTTCCTCTGTATCTTCAAGAAACCAGGAATTAATTTTGATAGTTATTTTGAATTTCTGCCTTGTTTTAGTCTCCAGAATAATCAGCATCAAAAATCCTGCTGATCACTGCAGTGCACTTTCATTTTCACCTGTAACTAAGTGTTTCTCGAGGTTGGTTTGACCTTTGCAGATCTATCAGAAAAGAAAAACTAGAATGATACCACTGGTGATGTTACATAGCAAGTATTCCAATGACCTTGAGCTGAAATGCTTTCTGAGTTCATACTTGGCTTTGTTTTTTCTCGAGCTTTGCTTCCCCAATCTAATTTTATCTCCAAAAGTGTTTGCTGTGGCTGTTTGCCATGCTGGGAGGTGTTGGACCATATGTTCGTGTTTCTTGCAGTGTTTTTGCCTGCTCTGAAGGCCAGTCTGAGTTGTAGCACTCAGACCAATCCCTTTGATCATTGCTCTGGTGTTTGGGCTCTCAGGTGCTGCTGGAATGTGCCTGCTGACACCCACCTGGGCCATGTAAATAATTGCAGCCTGGTTCTTGCTATTGCTGAACACGTACTTGTTGTGGAGGCAAGTGCATGTCAACAGCCAGGCATGAAAGTCATCCCCCAGAGGTCACAGCAGCAGTTCCCGTGGCCAGCTTTGAATCTTGCCAGAGACAATAATTCTTTTCTCTGTACAGACTTCCAAGTTGTTTTTTTTTTTTTTCTGAAAGTTTGTGCTACAACCCAATGCTGAATCCTTGTCCTGAGAAAGGAGGTGCTCTCCTGTTTTGAAATGAACCCTGCTCTGGGTATCTGGAGAGTTTTTCAACATTAGCAAGGGATAAAAAAAGGGGAAGAATACACAGAATTATAGATTAAAAACAAATGCAAGTAGGAAATAAGATGCATTTGATGGTGCTTCAAAAAATTGTGCAGCATGGAGAGTGCAGATTACCATATGAAAGTGCTTTTTATTTGATTTGTATTTTGGGGACTTACTTCTGATTTTTGGGCATTAAAGGACACAGAAAGACAGAGCTGGCCACCTCTGCTTTTCATGTGCGATGTAATTTAGAGTACTTCAAAGATTTTATATGAGATAGTGAATCCAGTCAAACCTCTCATGAAAGGGGAGACTGGAGGATGGCAGGAGCCTCTGTGTGAGGGGAAGGGCAGCCCTCTGAGCCCTCTGGCCGTGGTGAGCTCTGTTAACATCAACTCAGCCTTTTCCAGACACAGAGAATTCCCTCTGCCTGGCTCCAGTTGGGAGCTCAGCACTGCCTGGGGCCAGATAACTCTTGAGGGAGCTCGTGTTTGCCTGCAAGAAGTCCTATAACATCTGAGCCTTACAATGACCCCACTCGGCCCTTTTTCCTCCAAGCTCCTCTGCCACTGCTCGTGTGGGGAGGGGAGGGGAGGGGATGGGATGGGATGGGATGGGATGGGACAGGATGGGATGGGATGGGATGGGACAGGAGCACATTCTCACTCTCAGCACCCCTTCCCTCCACAAGCTGCACTCCATGGAGTCTGAGCACCCCGTGGTCTTTTAACAGATCCCCCAGCAAACCTGAGCCACGCTCCTTCCTCAGCTCTGCTTTTGCAAGGTGTGGATTTCTGAGGGCAAAATCTTCCCCTCTCTGCCCACAGTGCTGCCCATGGGGTGTGTGTGGGGTGATGTGCAGCCCTCCCCTGCCATCCCTTGCTGTGGGGTGGGCAAACCCCACGGACACACAGCTCACACCTGGCTGTGAGCCCCGGGGGCTCCCAAACACAGACCTTTGCAGGGCAGATAAATGAGCTGCTCCTAATTGGATTTGTATTTGCTGCCTCGTCCAGCAGAGCCCCTTTCCCCTCCTCCCTCCAGAAACGTGTCCAGAAACGTCTGAAAAATGGGGCATAGGAAACGCTCTTTCGTTAAAAGAGTATTAAAAAAATAACTCTGGTATGTATTAATTACAATTTCATTTAATAGCTTATTGAACGTTATAGCATTTATAAATAAAAGACAACCATAAAGCATTATTCTGACTGTTAATTAGCTCTATTTATTCTCCAGATTAGTTTTTAAATATGCCCTCTAGATGCCACTTGATACTAATTAACAGAGTTACATTATTATCTCTATAGAAAGGCATTTTTAATTAAATCTAAACCAATTTAAATTAGCATGAGTTTTTACAGAAATTAAACTCTGGTCAGATGCTTAATTTAGCCTTATAAGACAACATCTGATGACATGCCAGTGTCAGTTCTCCCAGGGGCCTTGACATCTTTTTTTTTTTTGAGATTATTTTTTGAAGTTTGTAGGGAAACTTGCCAGTATACTCTGGTGTTTAATATTTATGATGGATTTAACCAATTTTTTTTTAAAAGACTAAATGTTGATGGGAATCCACATGCATTGCAGGGAGCTGAGATAAAACCACAAAAGCCACATTCCTGCTGCTTACAGGAGTCTGGCAAGGCCTGGGTTAGAATGTGGAGGGAGGTTTGTGTGGGAGGTGGGATGGATGCTGTCCCCTTACAAACCAAACAAGCTTTTTAACCACTGTTAAAATTAGCATTTTGCTTTGCAACAAGGATAGGATTAATTAGAACCCCACAGGGTCCCTTCTCTGTAACAGAACAGTTCAGGGACTGCTCCCACTCCCCAGAAAATGTGCCTCTCAGACATTTGGATTAGCATGGCAGAAGCTTTTCTTCTAATGGAGCCTAATGGTAAAAATTTGGCTAAAGCCTTCCCCTTGTGGCAAACCCTAACGGAAATAGCTGTATTTAGAGTGGGGTAGGATGCCTTTTGTCTCCCAGGATAAAGACTGCAGGAGCAGTGTGACCCAGCCCAGCCCAGCAGCCCTCCCCAGCACCACGGCTGATGTAAAAGTACCTTTGATCTCACCAACCTTTCCCTGCCCTCCCATCCAATAATTACCCAGTAGCTCCATTTCTACCCTGTAGCTTTTTTTCCACTGTAGCAAACACCCTTTGGGCAGTGAACCACGTGGAGCCTGTCAATGCTGACCACAGGTTAGACTCTCAGGACTGTTAGTTTGGGAATTTTTTTTGTTCGAGTTTCTCACCAGCTGCCTGGGAATGCACCTGGAAAGAGGAATCAGCTGTTGAAAGGTTATTGCAAATTTATTAATAAGTTTGGAGTAATTAAATCCAAGGCACATTTCCAGGATTTTATTTATGAGCTGTTTATTAAGGACTTTGGAGCGTTTAGTGTAGGAACACCAACAATAAAAGCAGTGTATTCCAGGAGTGCATGGCTATTTACAAGAGCATGCAGTGACAGGAGGAAGAGGAATGGCTTTAAACTGAAAGAGATTAGATCTAGGTTAGATATTATAAAAGAATTCAATACTGTGAGGGTGGTGAGGGTTGCCCAGAGAAGCTGTGGGTGCCCCATTCAGGTTGGATGGAGCTCAGAGTGACCTGGTCTAGTGGAAGATGTCCCTGCCTGTGGCAAGGGAGTTGGAACCAGATGATCTTTTAGGTCCATTCCAAGCCAAACCATTCTGTGATTCTGTGACTGTAGAGAGCTCTTTTAAATGGGGGGCTGTTGTTGGGGGCAGAGGGAGGAACCTGTTCTGCCTTTATAGAACACAGAGTCCTGGGGCTTGTTATTTCATGAAAGGGTTAAAAAAGCTTTTGCAATAGTATCCTTCACCTTGGACAAGAGGAGAACAGGACTGAATGTGGATGTACTGAACTAACACATCTGTGTAAGCTGCCCCAGCTCTCTTAAGCTTCACTTCTACAAACATTTTCAGGGATGCATGAATTAGGTTGATCTGGAAGGAGTCCTGCAGAACTGTGGCTGCAGTGCCAGCCTGGTTAGAGGACTCTGCTCACATTTCCTCTGAATTAAACTTCTAGTGGCTTCTTGGCATGTCCTTTCCAGCTTTTGCTTTCTGCAATAGTTACAGCAGAACAACTTTAATGACTGCAAGAGTAGTTATATTTCATTAAACAATCCACAGAGGTATTTGAGTGGTATCAGTCACTTCAGAGGGTGTGGTAACCTAGAAATTTAACAGTTTCCAGGAATTATTACCCATTTTTACAGCATGTGCCCTTCTTCAGTAGTGATTATTTATGGGTTAGGACATGCATGGTTGCCCTTTACAGCAGCCATTATGATTTCAAAATGGCATTTTGCTGATGTGTTTGTGGCAGAGGGAACAATTCTGGTAGCCAAGTGTTGAAATCAAGCCTGACCCAGAGAGGAAACAGAGCTTTCTGGTCTCACTACGGAGTCTGCTGCAGCTTTGTGGCTCAGGGTAAATGCCAGCCTTAAATCTTTGTAGTGTGGATTTTGGATTTCCCTGAAAAACATGTCCCTGCTCCAGGTCTGTAAGTAGCCTTTTCCAAGGAGACATGGTGCTGCAATATTCATTTCTTAGGAAACTGAGACATTTTCCTACTCTGATCCTTTTCCTTTACAAAGGCAGTGGAGAGGAAGGTGCCTTTAGCCCAAAGGACAGGGAACTTCTCTGGAATACCTCACTGGGATGCCTTGCTGTGCTTCTGGAAACAAACTGCACCATCAGCCTGGGGCCCTTTCCCAGTTCACCCAGTTGCAAATGAGCTTCAGCTCTCTTGGGCTGCTTCAGAGCTCCTTCTGTGCTCTCAGCCAGAGGAAGAATGGAGCCAGAGCCGGCTGCTGGCCAGGCTGGGACAGGCATTTGACCTTTTGCTGAAGATGTATGAACTCCTCCAGGAAGCAGCTGCAACACTCAGTGCTCCCTGCCCACAGGTAATTAGGCAGCAGCACTAATGCAGTCCCAGAGCAATTGCCAAGCTGTGGTGTAGTCGTTGGTCCTGCAGGAAAGGGACAGGGAATCAAACCAGGGGAGCAGGGAAATGTGCTGACAAATGAAGATGGCAGGGTTTGGCATTAGCAAGGCTGGAAGCAGCCTCCACTGTCTGCAGTGTTCAGTCCTGGCACAGCGGTTCCGTCAGATTTCCTTGTGCTCATTGCAGAGCTGTAATGATGGGAAAAAATTCTGCTTAGCAAAATTAAGGACTGGTGGAGGGCAGAAACATATGTTTCCTATCAGTGGTTAAAGCCACAAGAAAATCCTTTTTTTTTTGCTCTCAGCTGGGAATCGTGCTGCTGCTGTATCTGTGTAGGAGTCAGGGGTCACAAAGTGATTTAACCTGTAATCAGCAGGGACAGAGAATTAAAAAGCTATATAAAAAAGAAACCTGATTTGGTTGAATTGGGTGGGTTTAGAGTTTTTGGTTTTGGTTTGTTTTTTGTTTTTAACCAGAGGTTGAGATGTGACTTTTGGGTGTTTTCTTTCACATACAGTATTTCTGTCATTCTGCAAGGGAAGAAATCAAAATTACCAATTCTTGAATGAATACTGCTGATAGCTCCCCTGCAATAGGTGTGATGCTGTTTTTCATTCTTTTTAATGGCAAATCCAAACAACATTGCTCTCCTTTTTCAAAATCCACTCATCCAGATTGCAAACTTGCCTTTTCTTGGCAAGAACAATCTGTGCTGGGAGAGAGAAATATGGTGGAGTTTTTCTTGTGTTTGCTTTTACTCAAAGTACATTCCAGGCTGAAAGGATAGCATTTATGTAAAGTGTATAGGCTTCAAGTCCAGGTTGAAATGTGTGTTCAGATTGTGTTCCCTTAATCCTGTTTAAGGAAAGAGAGGAATCATCCACCATCAGATTAATATTGATTAAATGTCACAGGGATTATGAAAGAAACATACTTTACACTTACCAAACACTGAAATCAAGTTTAAAAGTGTGGCAGATTTATATTTTATTTCCTAAGTGTCTTCCCCAGCTGATCTGCTTGAAGCTCACATAATATTCTCCGTGATAAATTTCCTCTGTGTATTCCCACTTCAGGTGCTCCCCTGAGTTCCTTTGCAGCTTTGCACAAGAATGCCAAGAAGAGCTTCAAAGGAATTCAGTGATGACACTGCTATTGTTGAGCTGCAGGAAAAGTGTTGAAGGAACCCAAAACTAGTCAATATCTGGAGGTCAGCATGACTTGTAGCAACCTTTCTCCCTGTGTCTGTTGTCAGTTTGGGTGTGAGCCCCTCTGTTCTCTGCTGTTATTCCCTTTCTATTCCTCAGACAAATGAACCATGGCAGGGAGGGCGTTGGAGGTGCTGTGACTACAGGCACATACATCACTAATGATCCATTTGCTCATCTCAGAGCTTGCAGCTCATCTCGTTGTTGGCAAGTTTTCCAGCTTCAAGCCAGGCTCCACTGATTTCTTGGGACTCTGAGTCAGGGAGTTGTTTCTTCTCCACCCTGCAGGGCTGGAGTCACCAGGAGTTCCTGTCTGGCCTCACTCAGCCACAGCCCAGTGCCTAAGGCTTGGCTCACTCCCTGTGTGCATACAGTGCCAAGACCAAGAGCTAAAAATAATCTGTAATAAAAGCACTAGAATTCATTTTTAAAAAAAATTATATTACATTTTTCTTATAAACACTTTGATGATGCTGCACATGATCTCATTATTGCCCTTATTATTCAGGATTGCTTGATTGCCCTTAAAAGAACAACTCCCCAACACTTAGACACAAAAGGAAGACAGACAGACAGACCTTTGCAATGAGCTATTTTTATAGGATCCTGGAAAGAAACGTGAATGAAGCTTTAAGGCTTTTGTTCAGTGCAGTGGCTTAACCTAACCAGGCTATTATTGAACCCAGAAATAGAGCTCTTATTGATTTCAGATTTGATGGGATTCAAGGGGAGCAACAGCAATTACTATGCTCACCCATTTAAAAACATAAATTAAGGATGAATAAGGCTTTTAAAGCTTGGAATTAGAAGAAGCAGTCACAAATAATTTTTACTTGCATTGTATTGGATTTACTTCCCGGGCATCTATTTGCACAGACTTTCTGAGACTGTCACATATTATCCTGATGAGACCTGCAGAGGAGAGAACCTCCTCAGATGGGTGTTTTCATGAACAAATTGCTGAATGTGTCCTGATCAATAATAGTGGGAATAAAAGTAGTTTATGGAGACCAACACAGCACACTATACATTGCCTCTTGCCTTCAGCTAGAAAAAAATCACAGCAAATCCTTCTCCCTCCCCCCTCATTTGCTCAGTCCTGCATAAGGCAGAGCACTAAGGAGAAGATACACCAAGACCAGCTTTATCACCAGGTTCATCACAGGGCTCTGAGACCCCCCCTTTCATTAGAAAGCAGTGATACACAGCACTAAAAGTGTACTGCAAGTCTGGAATCATCACTAAAAAAATACAGAGTGGGAAAGAAATGTGTTGTCTGGAAAGAAAAAAGGAAGTGGGGAATAGCTAACCAGCTGCATCTGCACCTGAGTGGAAACCTGGTGTCTCCCTGCATTCTGCTGACCCCCAGGAGCTGCTCAGCTGATGGCCACCTACCCTTGACAGCAGGAGCATCAATCATTAGTCTAAAAATACCTCTCCTTGCATTGCATTTGAGCTCCTCGTCTCTCTCTTCCAGAGGAGAGCAGAGGAAGTCCAGAGCAGGTTTTGTGCAGAGGGGGTGGGATGTGATCAGTGTCCTGCCTCGGTGGCTGGGTGCCAGCTCTGGGCAGAGGGAGCAGGGACTGTCCTTGCCTTGGCACCAGGGGAGGTGCCAGGACAGTGTCAGGCAGCTCAGGTACTTCTGCAGCACGCAGGGCCAGCGAGAGGCAGCTGCAAAAGCTGAAGTGTAGATGCCTGTGTTCCTCTGGTTGGATCTGCTGCTGGTTAAGATGCACCTTCCAGCTGAGATTTGCTTCTTTCTTGGGGCATTTGTGCACTTCCATTTCCAAACCCTAACACTGGACTGTAAATACTCTGTTGCCATGAAACTTCTTTTTTTTTTTTCTTGAATGAAGTGAACACATGCAGGGATCTTTGACACCCCAGACTTTATGCACTGCAAGGGAGGAGAAAGCCAAAAAACCCAAAACACTCTCTCAGTGAATCTTTATGGCGATTCAAAATACTTTAGGTAGATCCTGTCATATGCTTTATAAGTTCCTGACTGATTGTGTGGAATTAAGTTATTGGGCAGAGAACCAGCTAATGGAAACACATTGATGAAATCATTTTTGAGGGACATTAAATGGGACTTAAAATAAAGCTGAAATGGCTTTATTGATTTTTCAGTCAAACTGTTTATGAACATTTATTGGTGGTAAATTACACAGTGTCAGAAGAGGGAATCAGTATAATAGAAGCCTCTCTGATATAATACTGTGAGAAAGAATAATTTATTTCCTAAGAATGTACAATACAGTGTGTTTAAATACTAATAATATTATTGTTTTCTTCTGTCTTTGGCTGATTGCATATAAGTTACCTGTAGCAGCAGCAGAGAGTCTCACAGATGAAAAAGAAATCCAGTACTTTGCAGTGCAATAGAAATTTTCTGTTATGTGTTTTTCATAGCAGATAGAAAATGTTTTAATAACATAATTCAGGAAGCAGAAACTGTGTTGTACAATAATAAATGTAGCTTACATTGGCTTTATACTCAGTAAAAGGGGAAATGGGAGCTTTGATTGAAAAGGGAGATTGTAACAACTGATTCTTGAACTGTTGGAGCTGTTTGTTAATACCATTTGCCAAAACCCATCATTCCTCAGGTAGAGGACAGTGAAAGTAAGACCAGAAGAATGTGAGACTAGAAGGAAATTACTGGTCCTGAAAATATTGCCATTGGTTCTGAGACACCAGATCTTCCAGTTAGGAATTTGTCAGATCTGTCATATTGCCTGTCCCATCTAACTGAAAAGCTGCTCCCATTGCAGCTCCTCTTTTGACTAGAAAACCCTCACTTTCCTTCCCAAATATATCCAGGACCAATTTTCTGCCGCTCACAGAAGCACTGGCTCTCATGTAAACATTGGCTTAGAGCCAGTGGTTCTTTTCCCTTCGTGTTATTTACCCTCCTAATGTATTTATGCACAGCTTGAGTTTCCTTCCTTAGCACATCATGCTGCTCAGCTACAAAGCCAAGCCCTTCCAGGCTGCTTTTGTAGGACAGACTTCTCCTGTTTGTGCAGTCCTGACAGTTTTTCCTCTCTGTACACTCTCCTCACTGGGGATGAGCAGGAGGGGCACACAATAGTTCGGGGATTCACTGATGGTTCTTAAAGTAATGGGATTTCCTTTTTTGTGTGTGTGTGTTCCTGTAAGACTTTCTTCTTGCCTTTCAGTTTAATGTCACATTTGCTTTCACTTCGACTGTGTCACACTGCCATGAATCATGAGTAGCATTCAGCTTTTATCCAGGGATATTATATCTTGGAAGCCTCCAACATGTAGAAGAAATTTTTACTACTTTCTAAACACATGACCTTGGACTTCATATTTTCAGTCATCTGTAACTCCATGACATCCCAGTTCTCCTCAGCAGAGCCAGAACAGCCCAATTCAGTGACAACAGCACATTTCCCTCAAAATTTCCTTCTTTTTTTTGCCAAAGCCTTGAGTCACAGTTGGATTCCATGATCTTAAGAGTCTTTTCCAACATAAGTGATTCTGTGATTCTAAAACCACTAAATGAGGTCGCTTCCTCCAGCCTTCACTTTCAACACCATCCAGCACTGATGCTGTCAAAGCCTGGCTGGGGATTTCCACGGTGGCCAAAAGCCAGACTTTGACATAAATGTCCAGTGGAGCTGAATTAGTCCAAGGCAGTTTTTCCCCCCAGGAGCTGCTGATCCCCCAGGCAGAGCCTGAGACTCTCCAGCACAGAATAGAGGGGGCTGGAGGGAGTGGGCACGTTTGAGGTTTAGAAAATTCCCAGTAGCACCAATGGGAGTGGGTGGTTCTTCACTGAAATCATCACACAGCAGGGCTAAGCCAAAGGGAAAACTTCTCCAGAGTGTTTAATTTATCCATCAGCCCCTTGCTAGAGAAAGGGGGACACTTAGGAAGAGGTTTAGGTGAGGTGGGGAAAGTTTGTCAGTGTCTCTGGTAAACTTTCTCTGCCAGTTCAAGGGGGCCTCAGCTGCTGACAGCCAGAGTCAAGGGAGGGATGTCTCAGTCCTGGTCCCTCAGCATCCCCTCGTGGCTGATGTCCTGCTCAGTGACAAGGACAGGTGGCCCCTTGGGAGCTCCTGTGTTCTTAAAGGAGAATAATATGGAATTATACAGTCAAGGCAAGAAGCCTTATCAAGGCAGGTAGCGTTCACTTCTAATTCAGATCCAGGGAGAGAAACAGAAGGGTTTGGAAATCTCATTCCTGTTCCCAGTGCATGAGGGACCTCTTCATGGATCTGGCAATAAGGGAGATGGGAAAAGAGGGTTTGAGGACTGTGTAGGGAAGGGAAAACAAGAAAATGGAGGAAACAAATACTCAGGTCTTTTATTTTCAACCTTCTTGAAATGACTGCATTGGGGTCTTCACTGACTTTGTTTCCAAAGTTGCTTCCTGCATTTAAACTAAATAATGAAAGCCTGGAAGACCCCAAGTTTAGAAATAAGTTTAATTTTCTCCTTATTCTGCACTTCTGGTTACAGGCAGGTGGTGTTTTGAGCTTTGCATGACTTGAGTATCCAACTTGAGGGGTCTAAAAATGAATTAAATTGCCCAGCATGAAGTCACCATGTAAGCTATGTGGGTGGAAAAGGTACCAGAATATCTGTATGCATCTCTCCAGCTGCACCTCCCCATCTTCCTTCCCTCAAAAATCACTGTTCTATTATGCAGATAAGTGCAGGCTGGATGTTTTGCTACGTTTCACTGCAAAGCCAAGAGCCAGGGCAATCGTGTGGATAAAGCAGAGATTTAAATCATTTGGAAACTGTTGAGAGAGGGCAGATCTGATAGTAACAACCTTCATGGTTGGCAAGTTACAGCTGCTTATGACAACTTGTAACAATGAAAGCTTATAGTAAAGTTAAAAGCTAAATATCTGTATTGCCATAGGATCAACCTCAATCCCCAAGTATAAAGCTTCAAACTTCAGGCTGCTTTTACTTTGTTTTTCTCTGGGTTAAGAAAGAGGTGGGGTTTTTTATAAATGATAGAGTGCTTGTTTTCATTCTAATTTTTTTTTTCTTTCCCACAGTGGGACAGCTTAGTTAATTTATTTCAGTGCAAAGAAAGTGTAGTGGTAGTGCAGCCATAGGTGTTTCTCACTTATGGCAGCTGTTACAGCAGGATGTTGTCTTGACATGTTTTGCACCATCTCAGAACATCTGTTATTCTGTAATGATGACTTTCAAACTGCACTTAGGTAACAGTTACAATAGCACCTGTTAGGAATGGTCTCAAACTGTACACGTAAAAGTTTTCATCAGGATCTGTAGTTTGTACCAATAACTTTATCAGACTAAAATCTAAAGAGATGAAAAAACGCCAGCAGCTCTGTCTGCATGCTGACACTGAAATTGCTGTGGTGACTGCAGGTGATGAGTGACTAATTGTTCACCATGCATCTGAAGGCAAGACCACAGGTTTAAATTTAAGAATATAGGTCATACTTGCTCACTGGGCTGGCAGCTATATATTGGAGAACAGGAACATTAATTTGTAGTGCACTCTGTGTGTGAGGCAGTTAGTGCCTCTCTCAGCTGTGTTTTAATTGGAAGTTTCAGTGGGAGCAGGAACGTGATGTTCTGCAGCAGAGAGTGTCTGTGACAGCACCTGGGGACTCCTGTGCTCCAACAGAGTGTTTTAAAAGCAGAAACGGTTCAGAAAAAAGGCAGTGAGAAGTCCAGAGGATTTGCTTCACAGTGATTGATTCAGAAAGCTCAGAACTTCTCAGAGAATCAGAGCAGGCTGTGGGGGTCGGGACACCATCGGTGTCTGACTGAAGTCTCCTCATGCAGGGCCAGGTGGCACACGAGGACTCGAGAAGATTCTGTGGCTGAAAGATGAAGTGAGACCAATTCAGATTAGATGCACATTTTAAATGAGAACAGTTAGTGGAGAGGGTTGCCAGAGGGTGGCAGGGCTTTGGCTCACAGCAATGAAATGAGGAGACCACATCTTTTAGAGAAGAGAGCAGGGCTCGATCACAAACTAAGGACTGAGGCTGAGGGATAGCTGGGTGAAATGGCCCAACTGGGCTGTACAGGTGGCCATGAAGAGGCTTGCAGTGGTCTGGAACTTAGACAAGCTGTTCACAGTACCCAGCAGTTCACTGCTCTAAAGCCAGTCAGCAAATGGGGCAGTGCAGCTTCCTCATCGTGTCTGAGAGAAGGGGGAATGAGCAGAAGTTTAATAATTTCTGGGTCACACATTGAACTGGTGGCCAGGCTGGGACTGGAGCAGAGCCTGCTTGTGCTGCCCCGCATCAGGGTGCTCCTCCCTCCTTTTCCCCAGGCAGGAGCACAGCCTCACTGGAGAGGTGTTTGCAGGGATCAAGTCAAAATTTGCTTTTCTCCCTTGACTGTCTGTGAGAGCCCAGGAAAAGAAATAATGTCATGCTATGCATCCAAGGTCATTAACAAGGGATGTAGCTGGATTAGATGCCTGGTTAGCAAAGGGTGTCTTTTCCAGGCTCCCTGCATCAGCTGGGTCAGCACACTCTCCCCAGGTTGGGGTGCAAGCAGCTGCTTTTCCAGCCAGAAGTGCAGTTTACAGGCAAATCCCACATGTAATCAAAGCAACCCATTGCAGATGAACAAGGTCTGGCTTTTCTGGGGACAGAAGGGATGTGCAAGAGAGACCTGGGGTCAGGCAATGGGGTAAATTTCACCTAGGTATGATTTGACAATCACTCCCCTGATAACAGCTTATAATGTTTACAATTTGTCTTCTGTTTTGTTTTGTGATTTCAGGAGCAGAAGGCACAGTGTTCCCTAAATCTATAGAAACTCCCAATGTCAGGGCAGACCCCTTCAAGGAACTAAGGTAAACTTTGGAATATGGTTTAATGGTAACTCAGTGGAGCCTTGTTGGAGTTGTGCTTACTGCTGGGCATCATTTCTGCTTTTGCATAAGAGCTTGGGGATTCTCTTTGGGAGGCATCACAGAGAGGATGCCATGGAAGAGAAGGGACCTGCCAGATTTACCTGTGAAATGACCAAACTAAAAGCAATCACAGGTCATGAGAGCTGCATTTCTGCTCTGTAATGTGCTCTGCATGCCCTGGGCTCAGCATTTGGAGAAAAGAACAGAGTCATCTTTTCCTGGTTGTGCAGGAGGTACTGAAGGCTGTGCTGGATCACAGGGAGCAGCAGCAGGCAAAAGGATAATGCTCTCCAGTATGGTCTGTCTTGTAGAAATGCAAACACAGGGCATGGCTGTGCATGTGAGGAACTGCTGACACTTGCAGAGATGCCACTTGCTGACAGCATTGTGCCAGGGGGCAATAAACAGCACAGCTCCAGGGAGCCAGCTCTGCCCTCCAGCTAAGACTGGCTGTTATATTTATTTTATTTTTAAAAATAATTAAAAAAAAAAAAGTGTGGCACTACAGGTTAACTTGGATGAGTAGTATCTGGAAAGACACTAATCATATGGCCTAATAAATTATTGACTGAATCTCCTGATATCTTCTGACCAAGAATGCTGTAGGGGTTTGCCTCAATACTCAAATTATCCCTCCTTAGAAAAAGAGAGAGAGGGAAATGTAAAAAAAAAAAAAAAAGCAGAAGGACATTTTGTCCTCAAATCTTGGGTTGCCACCCTCCTTAGCTGGAAAGTGCTGGGGATGGAGCAATCTTGAGCCAGCTGAAGTTGAGCACCAGTGCTGCAGATTTACTGCAGATACAGGGGGCTGAGAGAGAACCTCTCATGGATTCCCTGCTCTGACACCAGGGATAGTTATGGCCCGACTAGGTCACCATGGAAGATGAAGAATATCCCATCTGCCTTCCCTTGGGTCTGTCTCTACCTTTCAGTTTCCCCCAGGAAACCCTATAATTGTTCCAATTTCCCACTCTGGGGATCATCTGTCAGACAGCAAGAGCAGTGGGGGCGTGATTGGGTTTGTTATGGATGTTTGTTCTCTTCTCCAGGCGGTGACTTTAACTCTGCCTCGTGGTTCTCCCAGTTTGGGTCTACTTCCTTTTAAAAAAAGAGGAAATATGGCCCTTACTCACTGTGACTGCAGCTGGCAGGGCAGCTCCAGGGGCTGCTGTGGGGAAGGATGTGAGGGCAGGGAGTGGTGGGGCAAAACTCCATTTCCCTGGAAAAGCCAAGCAAACAAAGGCATCAGCACGTGGATTTCTAGGTGACCTCCAGGTGACAAAGGCTTTCTGCACAGCCCGTGTTTACTGACATTTTCATTTAAAAAAACAAAAAGGCAAGATCATGGTTAAAATATCCAATGGCATCTCCAAAATTTACAAGTCCAGGTCTTGAGTGGTGCAAAAGAGATGCAAGATTTAGGTCCAAGTTTGTGGTTATTTAAGACTTTTCTAAAATGGGAGGGGGAAGAACAATCCAAGTAAGTGTAGGATGTTGTATTGGAGGGGGGAAAAGTGAATTTAAAGGGTCTTAACCTGATTGACTATGCTTCTGTTCCAAAACAAATTAAGCTAAATGAAATTGAAATGAATTAATGGCAGTATCCATGTGAGGGATTGATTCAGTATATTTGATCTGCTTTAAATTCATGTTGTTATTTCACTTGTTTTGTGTGTGGAGAGCTGTTAGGTAACTGATTTCCTTTCAAATTAGTGGACTGGGTGAAAAAAAGTCCTGTAAAATCTGTTGAAATTTTTGTAATTTTTTAAAGGAAAATTATTGTATAGAATTTACCTAGGGAAAAAAAGTCCCACAGAGTCCTAAAATATTTTGTGTGCTTCTGACAACTTTATTCTGGCAAAAATAAATGTTTTTACAGCATCCTGAGAAGAAAAGAGCCAGTGGTAGCAGTGTGTAGGGAAAGCAAGTTTTTCCAAGAACAAATGCTCTATTGGTCCCCAAACCAAGATCCTTCCATCTCTCTCTTCATGCTGGATCACTGGCTGCTTCTTAGGTAAAACGGTGCCTTTTGGGGGCAGTACAGAGTTAATAGTGAAAATAATCTTACTCTGAGGGGAGATTTTTTTGGTTCCTTCCAATTTTGATAGCAGAGTGTGTGCACAAGGTGTCCTTTTTGCCTATTTACAAAGATGCTGCAGTGAAATGGGGCTGGATGAGATGGGCCCTGAGCTGTCTCACAGCTCTGGGAAAGCAGCAGTGAAATCACACACTCAGTAGCTGGCTTGCCTCTAGAAGTCCTTTTTCTGCAATAAATAGTGCCCTCTTTCCTGCTTAGGCTGAAGTTCTCAGGTGGAAAGTGCACTCTCAGCTGATGCAGGTTGCCCCCAGGCACCAGCAGCCTCCATCTCTTTTCTAAACCAAAGATTGTGATCCACTGTTGGTTTCTCCGTTTCTCTTGGCAGTGCCCACTCCTGTTCTTTTGTTAGATTTCAAAATGAGGTGGCAGCAACTGCTGCTGTCACAAAGAGAGGGGACCAGCTGCTCCTGTCACACCTGAGAGTCAGGACACCTGCATGTCCTCCTTCCCTTCCTGCTCTCCTGGACAGACAGACAGATTCCCTGGCAGGATGGGCAGGATGTGCCACTCATCTCTGCTCCTTCTGTCCCTCCTGTCTGCCCAAGGCCTTCAGTCCTGCCCCTGTGTCACCACAGCTGCCACACTCCAGGTGACAGGACACTGGTTCTCAACAGGCTTCCTGTCCATGTGGCTGATGAATGGTCTTCAAAATTCAGCTGTATTGGTAAATCTGCTGCTCTGCAAGGTGCTCACTGTCCTGGTGATCCTCTTTGCTCAGTGTCCTTTTTAAAACACTTTCGTCTGCAGTGGGTTAGAAGGAGAGGATCCCAGTGGGAATATGTGCACAGCCTTTTCCTAATGTGCTAAGCCCATCCCAAGGCTCCAAAAATTGGTTTTGTGCTTGTTTGAGCTGGCTCTGGACTTTGCTGCAGACAGACTCATGTCCTGAAACATTCCTGCTCAGTGTCCACTGTGGTAGGAATGCCAGAGCTCATTAATGTCTTGTTTAATGCAGGGTGTAATTAACATCTCATGTTTCCTACCTGGGCTCTGAAATAGTCTTTAACAGTGACCTAAAAACTAGAGATGGTTGACAAATTACTTGATTTACTCTTGTGAACTTTTGCATGTTTTTACTTATTTAAAGTAATTGAAGACTCCTGAATGTGTTTGTTGTTCGTTGGGTTCTAAGCTGGTCAAAAGCTCTAAAAAGGAAAGCAAACAAATCCAAATTATTTTCAAATACTTGGGATGTTTAGCATTGCCATCTGGTACCATCCCAAAATAGTTTAGGGGGAGGGCTTGGGAGATTTGTTTGGACATTGAAATATTTGTACTCATCTGCATTGACGCTTTCTAAAGCAGGTTGGTGCCTTTGATGTATGGTAATGTGATTGCTCATGTATAAAAGTTGAATTCAATATGACCTTTTCTCTCTGGATTATTTGAGTAGCACCCAAGTAACTTGTCAAGAGCCTGCCTTGAGAACCTCTCCTTGACATTGGCAGGAATCACTTGCCTTTTTCTATTTACATTCTTCCAAAAAACAAATACATGCCAGGGAGGCTAACACAAGTTGTCCATCAAACACAAGATCAGCTCTCTTCTGAAGTGAGGGATAAAGGCTGGGCTAGCCAGTGAATAAGGAATAAGGGAATCATTTGAGGGGAAGGGACTAAAAGGTGGATGATGGAATATAAGAAAAAGTATCAGGAGGATGCTGGTAAAGTGCCAGGTGCTGGAAGCTGGGGATGGGGTGGTGTTGGAGCAGAGCTGCTTTAAGTGGCAATGTCCAGGTCATTGCTGCAGCTTGGAAACCTGCTTTAGGGTATTTCTGTTCCCAGAGTTAAATAAAAAGAAGTCAGACAGCATGAAATTCACTCCATGAGGGGCGAGCACGCACCTGGAATTCATCCACAGATATTGTAGGTTGGAAATGCAGTAAATCGCTCATCCAAGGCCAGGAAGCCAAGGGATGACTGTTTTTTCTATAATGCACAAATATAGTTAAGGGAGAATTAATCCCTTGGGCTTAAAGAGGTAATTTTTGACTAAAGTTGATTATGAAGCACTGAGAGCACGAAATGGCAGATGAAATGTGCTTGCTGCTTGATTTTATTAGTGCAATTCCACCTTGCCACATAGAGTACTGAACTATCCAAATAGTCCAAGTGAGACCTATTGTAACAAAAAACAATTTAAATACAGTGCTGAGCTAACATAACAATACTCATTTTGAAAAACAGGAATTCTTAGCGAGTTAAGTTTTCTCTCAGCTGTCTTTCACAAGGCACCATAGATAAGCAGGAACACAAATAATATTCCTGTCTAAAACCAATTCCATTAATAATGATTAAGAGAAGAGAAATTAGAGGAAATGTGAAAAATGAATGGTATAAAAGAGGAAGTAATTGGTGAGAAATGAAAATAATTTTTAAAGACTAATATGTGATACTGAAACACTATTCTGTTCACAGTGAACACTTGTGGATTCCTGTGAGGTGTCAGCAAAGGGGAAATGACCACTGTACCCTTGTATGTAGCTGGTGTTACTTTCTGATTGATTTACCAGAAGGGATGCAATTTATTTCTCTGTTATACCAGTGCAATCCGAATAATTGTGGTAGTCCTACCAATTTAAAAGACAACAGATTTTCCTTGGGATGAGTTTTATCTTCCACAATGTAACAAATATAACTATTTTCAGTTATTTTCAGACAGGTTGAATATATACAACCATCTCCACCAAGTCAACATAAACCTATTCATGTACAGCTAAAAGGAGAGACCAGGTTCCTGGTCTCTAAACTTCCAGCTAATTTCAGTGGCTTTTGGTGAGTTGCTTTCAAATGACAGAGATCCTCATCACCTCATTTTCTGATTGAGGACACCACATCTGATCTAACAATTTTCCCATGGCAGCCCAAGGCTTCCTGAAACTCTTGCTGTTGGAGAGACTCCCAGAGCAGAATTCACACGGATTTTGCAGCCATTTTGCTTTAGTATTTTGTCCTGTTGAGATTTCTTCAAATCTGCTGCCTATTTCTTACTTAAGATAAGCCACAGCCCTCCTAAATCAAGTGCAGCTTTTCCATGGGGTTCTTATGTGCATTATGGTATATTTATACCTTATATACCTGGATATAAAGGTTGGTGTTAAGAAAGCAGTTGATTGCTGGGGCTTTCCATCTGTTAAAAGAATTTCTATTGCAAAAAGGAGGAGAGGGAAATGGTTGTTCCCTTTCCTTACCCCAGCAAACCTTCCCTTAATGGCCTTCCTCTCTTTCACACCCAGCACCAAGAAGGGTGGATTTAGCTCTTGGTGTCCTTCCCTTCCCTGCTTCCAGCAGGTGAAGCCTCAGTCTGGATGAGCTACTGAGGAGGCACACGGCTGGGAAATGGCAGAGGAGTTGGTGGTGCTGTGCTGATTTATCCCAGCTGGATAAATCATGGCTCTGCCCTGTTCCCAGTGCTGCTGATGGCATCTGTCCATAGACAGGCAGATCCTCTTCACAGAGGACTGATGGATGGTGAAGGCAGGTTTGGCAGGAAGGTGTTTTGGACTCAGTGTATTGCTGAAGTAAAACAAAAAAATCAGGAAAAAAGGCAAAGCAGCTGGAATTGATGTTCAGGCAGCCTGCAGTGTGTGCTGGGGTCTTCCCAGGGTCCCTCCTGTCCCCTGTGCTGCTGGCACGTGTGGCTGCAGGAGGCAGCACATTCCATCAGAGCTGCGTGGCCCTTCAAGTGAGAGCAGGAGTGGGAATAGGGAAGGAAAGGGCAAATTTCTAAAGGAAGTTGCTGCCAGACAGCATTGCCAATGGGATAGAGAGCAGGGGAAATCTCCCTCTCATTTGCTGCTTCACGCACCAAACGATGTGGGAAGATCCTCAAGATTCATCTTCTTCTGTACATAATTAAGCAGCACGATTGCAACTGGAGCAATGGCTCCAGAAAGAGACCAGTTTAACTTTTCCTGGGCCCTGGATAAACCCCAACAGCTGGGTTCATTATTCTCTCTCTGCATTTATTCTGCAGGGGTTTCCTAATGCAAACAAAGTCTTTTCCTGGTAGATATCAATCGTCAGTCCTGGCTGTTATCTCAGATTGAATACCTTTGCTGTGTACAAGATCTGTATCCTGCCTGGCTGCCTTGTGCCCAGGTTTGTCATTAGCTTTCAACAGCAGAATGTCACTTGTTCCATTATCAGAGCATCCATCTGACCTTCGAGTGCTGCTCACAGAGGTGTGTGAGCCAGAAATCCTCTGGGACTGGAGAGAAACCCCATCCCTGTGACCAATCTCTACAGTCAGACATGCACATACATCCATTTGAATAACAAAAAACCTGAGCTTGTTTGGCTTTTTTTAACTCTCTGTGCAGCACACCGCTAACCTTGAGCAGAAAATAGATGCTAATAAATGCAAGGTCTTAAAAATGTGAATTATAGCCATTTCACACTCCACGGCAGACTCACACTGGTGAAATGGCTTAATACTTAATTATAATGCTTGTCCTTCTCTCAAGTGCAGGTGACATTCCTCAGATAGGTTTTGCAATGACATCTGTGGAAATAAGTTGTGAAACTAATCAGTTATTCATATAATACAGGATATTGACTACACACTGATTAAAAGGATGTGGTGACACATCTAACGTGATGTATCTGTCTAGTAGGTTAGTCTGGGGGGCTATTTTTGGAAGGCCTTACAGAAAATTATGGAAGTGCCTTTTGGCCTCTGGAATGCAGATGTTTATAGAAAATGTTGCCTTTCATTTGCATTTTGATGATGATTAAGGGGTGCTGCCATGCTCTGGAGTGACACTGGCAGCAGTACCTGGGCTGCAGCCCCTAGGGACCATTTTTGGGGTGCCAGCTGTAAAAAAGTCTGCAGGTTATTGACTGCCTGCAGCTGTAAGTGCTCTAAAAGTAGTCATTATGCAGCTACCCAGAGGGATGGGCAAGGAAACTGTTGGGTTTTTTTCAGTGCAAATTGGGCAACTGAGTTGCATTTTTCCTTGAGCAGAGCCTGGCTGGTGCTGCTGTTCCCTGGGCAGTCAGGAGATGCTGCACCAGGGATCAGTTGGTGCTGCTGCTCAGGGATACAGCATTTGTCATGCTCTGTGAAGGGCCCAAAACCATTCTTTTATCATAACATTTGTACTTGAGATAGAGCTATTTGTACCAAGGATATTGAGCATGAAATACAGAAGTAAATAGAAAGTTGGCAAGGAAAGCACCTTACCCACCTATCACTGTGATCCCAATCCTTTGCAAATACTGTGATATTTAGGATGTAATCATGTTCAAAATGACTGAATAGCTCAGAAGAGAAGGAGATTTTCCTTTGAACACTGTTCTTATCTGAAAGAAATGAGAGGAATGTAATCCACTGAGCACCATGTTTACTTTTGGGTAGAAAAATACATGGCTTTCTTTAATATTTCTCTCTATCCCTTCACGCGTCTCTCCAGCTGTGCATCACATATTTCTAAAACCTCAAGTGAGGAGCAGAGCAGGCAAAATCAAAATCGTTGCCTTATTCAGCAGTCAGTACCTGCTTTTAGGGAGGAATATCTCCCTGCTAAGGCATCACCTGTGAGCCTGGGAGCTGTCTGGCAGGCAGAGCTCCCTGTGCCCACTCTGCTGAGCCCAGCACAGGAGCCACAGCTGGGATTTCACCTGCTGAACTGCAGCAGCCCAGAAACAGCTGCCTGAGAATGGGGCATTTAGCACAGACTTCTCATTAGCCCAGAACAAAATAGGGAAGGACAGTTCAGACACTTTCCTGCCCAAGTGAGGAGTTCTTCAGAGTTTTGTTTCCTACTGCCCTTTGCTGGTGCCAGAGGGTTTGGCTGGGCCACAGCAATAATGTTTATTAGTTTGAGTGAGGTACTTGGAGCTACAGAAGTCCCCTGTGAATAAAAAGGACGTTTTTACAAATACTCTAATTGTACTTTAGGCTGTAGTCAGGAATCAATAGCTGCTGCATAATCTTATTAAAGAGAGGAGAAATATGTGTCCACAATTACAGTGGGATTATTCCTTTTGAAAGCAGTATTTTGTATATACTTATTACGAGAAATCACAAATATTCACCATGCCTACACAATCTTTATTCTGAATTTGTTTCATGTGGAATAGAGTTGCTTTCTTCAGGGCCAAATAGGAGTAGCTATATCCTTTCATCATGAATTGATTTTATCTTTTTCATGTGTGGTGACTGCCACTGCAGTATGGATTTATCCCCTGGGTTATTGGGGCACCTCTGGCTGTTTTGAATTGCAATAATTTCTGGCCAAATGGCATTGCTGAGTTCACACTGAAGGAATGTCACTCCCAGCTCTGGAGTGGTGATTGGAACCAGCACATGGCTCTTGAGAATCCCTTCCTAAAAATGGCCAGCAGCCAAACCTGGTCATTCTTTGCAGACCCCTGCAGAATTCACAGGTGCTGCTCTGATCTCTACTTGCTCTAGAATGATAAGAGCACATGATCAGTGTGTGAGCACCAGCTGGGGGCTGCCCTGCCCTTCCTGGGCTCAGCAGTGTTGGCTGGAGAAGGTCAGTGACCCTTCTTGCACCTCGTGTCCCGTGAAGGGAGGAAATGGAAATGCAGAAGCTCCTTTGTGCTGGCAGTGGTTCCTCTTTCTCATCTCCAGTTCAGGAAAGTTGAGAGCCCACGGATTTCAGAGCCGCATTTCCAGGTTCTGCTGACAACTCAAGCTGGCAGTCCCTGCTCTGCTTCCCAGCTGAACTGGTGTTGGAGTAACTCACTGTGAAAAAGGAGCATTTTGGGGGCCAGACTTGTTGAAGGTGCAGCATTGCTGGTTTGAAAGGCAAACTGGCAGCCACCATTTCATCTGTCCCAGATGGGGCTGCTATAAATACACACCCAACACACACACACAGCCTCGCTGGCAAGGAAAAGAATGCCCTGGTTCTCTTCAGCTGCACAAGAACATCCTTGGATAGAAGCAGCCAAACTTAAAACTTTTTCTTTCACGTGATGCTGTGTGGCTTCAGGGCCATGGGGGAGATGAGGAAGCAGAAATGGGATGACACCCCAGTAATAGTCAAAAGGCAGATGAGTGGCCTTAGGAAAGCCTGAAAACCACAGAAATACTGCTCAGTTCTCCAGAAAGGAGGAGCAAAAGCCCCAGGGTGTGGGCAGTAGGAGCAGAGGAGAGGAGCTTTGCCCTGGCTCAGGCAAACAGGGATGGGTGTTGGGATCTTGGGACCCTCCTGGTAGCTCCTCCTCCAGCCTAAACCCAGCTGCAACTCTCTGTTTCTCCTGTTGAGTTGACCTCATGAGTTATCTCCTGCTTTTTGCAAAAAGAAAAGGAAAACATTCTCTGCCTCCTTGCCTGGTTTCATGTCATTAAGGAAGGCTGGCTGAGGACATGTTGTAAAGTGGCACAAGGGAATCAAGCAAGAAAATAAACTGCAAAACCCCAAACTTAGGCCATCAAGGATCATAAAAGAGGTTGTAAAGCAGAGAGGAAATGGTCTCCTGGTGAGCTGGAGAACAGCTGAGAGGGCTGGATAATGAGGGGATGTGCTGCTCTAAGGAGATGTTCCCTGCCAGTGAACTCAGAGAAAATCTGCTTATATTTGATATAATAAGGGCAAAAAGCAAGACACAAAGAGTTTACATTGCTAGTGCTGAAGTGTGTGGCAGTGATAAAAATATGTCATGTCCTGTCCACTTCCTTAAGTATTAGCATTTTAAAAGACAGAGAAAGGAGTAAAGTAAAATGTCAATTTAGGGGTTTTTTATTAAGGATTTGCTATCTTAACTTTAATGAAGAAGTAATAAATATAAATGGATATTAATGGAAGGTTATTAAAGCTGTCTATTTTGATAGAAAATATGCAGTATCTTCTCCTGCAATGCCAGAGGTTAAAGATTATTATTGCTTCCTAAGGTTTCTGAAGTTAAATTCTCTCTCTAATGACTCGAAAGGTATGATTGAAAATGTGTGCATGTGGAATGGTTTGTAATAAATTCATATTGCAATAAAAATCTCTTTAGAAAAACAGGATATCTTACAAGAATCAGCTGAGGAGCTCTGTCTAAAGAGGAAAGCTTTTTTATAAACCATTTTGGAAACTCAAATGTTGCCAGAAGGATCACCCAGAAAGCACACAGGAACTTGTGAAAAGGTTGTGAACTTTCAGCCAGAGGTTGAAACCCAGAGTGCCCTGGGTTACAAACTGATTTGAACAGGATCTTTTCTGGTTGATACCCTGCTAATTAATTACAAATGACATTTCTGACAGAGCCTCCTAGGGTGCAAAAATGAAGTCCTTCATAACTGCTGTTTGCTTCTTTCTAATGCCTCCAAACCTCTCAGTACCAGATAATCAATTCTTGTTCCTCTGGAGCAGAAGGATCTGTGCTTGAAGCACAGTGGAAAAAGCCAGTCCCAGCTTTACAGTGCCAGGAGATTTGGGCAATTCATCTCTGCTCCTCCAAATCCAACCCCGTGGGTGCAAATCCTGCTGCAGGCACTGCATTAATTCACTAAAGCTTTTTGAACAACAGGAACTTTGGCAGTGTGGGGTAACCATTATGGTGCTGGTGTTACTATTAATAGGCTGAATTCTGCAGGCAGAGCTTTGCCTTTATTCAAAGAACAGTTCCCATGAAGCCACAAGGTAATGATGGCCCTGCACAGCATGTTGTGTGCCTTGGTCACTTCTGCATAATTCCCTTCAGTATAAATGGATATTAATGGCAGGTTATTAAAGCTGTCTGTTTTGATAGAAAATATGCAGTATCTTCTCCTGCAATGCCAGAGGTTAAAGATTATTATTGCTTCCTAAGGTTTCTGAAGTTAAATTCTCTCTCTAATGACTCGAAAGGTATGATTGAAAATGTGTGCTTGCAGTCACACTGTGCAACCACACTGCATGTGTTCCTGCAGGAACTGCACATCTGGAAAGAACCCAGCTCCTGAATTCAGCCCTGGCATCTGGAAGCTGCCTTAGCCTGGGCCTTGGCCCATCTGTGCCCTGCATACTTCCATAAATGCTCAGTTTTATCTATATGGGATCAAATTGATTCTATCAAGAAGAGAATATTTTGTTGTTTACTTAGGCTCAGTTCCTCATCTGCACCACTGCTTAATCCTTTGCAAAAAAGAAACCAATAAAGTCTTACTGAAAACATCAAGGGCAATACTGCTAAAGAGATGGAAAATGGAACACTAAATCTCTCCTAGTTCCTTTCCTGTTCTTCCCTGCTTAGCATGTGACAAATTTTCTATAACACCCACTCAATATGTTGATTTTATGGGTTCTCAGTTGAGCAGTAGGGCACCATTCAATCTCTCCATCCCTTGGCATTGTGCTGAACAGTGAGAGAGGACCAAGCAGTGAATTTTGTCAGAACGTTCTGCAGAGCTCTGAGGTGCACAGCATTCAAACAGCATCACACCAGGAGTCTAAATCTATGAGTCTAGAGGTTAGTTACAGATAGAAAGAATAAATCAAGCAATAAAGGATGCCTATAAAAGAAGGATGCTGCCTTTTAAATGAAGACACTTCAGAGTTCATCATAAACCTCTGACATATATTCAGTCACTCTGCTTGCTGTCACAGTCTGAAATATATTTGAAGGTGCCTGCATATTTTATGCTGCAACCTCTAATAAACACATGCACATTTTCAATGATGTTGCATCATACCTTGTGAGCTGATGTGACTTGAAAGGGGAATCACTGCCAGGGAAATGGGAGCTCTGCAGGCAGAGGTGCTCAGAGACACATGGAAGGTGTTTCTGTGACACACAGCCTGTCAAAATGTCCATGCAGTACCAAAGAGAGTGCTGGTTTCAGAACCATCCCTTTGAGGAAGCTCTCCTCCAGCTGGATGCCAGTTCCCAGTTTCCCAGTGAAGCAAAGCACAATTCCCTCAGTGTCTGGCCAGGCTGGGGGAGGTTCCAGCACTGGCCAACCTGCCAGTGGGACTGTCCTACAATAAACATTTCTACAGCAGGATAATTGCTGGGTTTGGTTTGAATTTCCAGGGGGAAAAAAAAAACAAAGCTCGATATAAACAAAAGCAACATCTGGCTGCACTTCTAAAATGATGAAAAGCAAAATTAGCCTTCAAAAGCCAGACTGAAATTTCAGCAGGGCCACTATAATGCTTCTCTTGCTTCTCAGATGGAGATTATGGCTCTCCTGAAAGAACAATTGCAAGACTTGTGCAGGAGCAATGCTTAAAATTCACTATTCCCTAATTTTTAGTGTCTGTCAGGAATTAATGGTGTGGCATTGATTTATGGAGCTATCCAGGCCACTTCTGCAGAGCTCCCTTCTTTTCAGAGATAAGTATTCTGAGAAGCTGCTGGTATGTTTGTTATCCATCAGGACCCATCAGCCACTCTCCATATGGTTTGCTGCAGTCAGAAAAATGCAAAATTCTTCTTAAAAGTGTCATTTTCTACAGTTCAAGAAGTGCACTTTCTGAGAGACAGATTAACAGTAAAGCAGAGGAGGCAATAATTATTATTAGTCTGTATTTCAAAAAGTAACTGAAGACATTTGAGCACCTGAGAGATTAATATTTTTAATCCTTGATTTCTCCAAGTAGGATTGTCCATACTGTATAAATTATGAGAGGGTCACAAGCTGGTAATTTAAAAAAAAAAGAATTGGACAATTCTGGCATTTTCTACTAATTAGGAAAAGAAAAATAGAGGAACCAAACCTAGAAAAAATAAAAGAGCTGATGCTTTAAGTGCTTGTGGTCAGTATAAGAATGTGCAGAGTTTGCAAATCTGACTCAGCTACTTGAAAAATGATGGGATCTACTTTCAGTGAAAAGCTGAGGCATGGAGAAGAGACTGGGATGATCAATTATCCCATGAGAATATTGCAATATCTCCCTGTGGCATGCCACCAAATTCTCATAAAAAAACCATGTAATCTTGGCTTCAAAACATGTCAGCATTACCCTGCTTTCTTAACAGATCTATGCAAATATGTGTAAGTGCTGTGTGTGGTAGGGGAGAAGTGATGCCTTGGACTTGTTCCTTTATGGGCTTATCTGTCTTCTGTTGGCATTAAAGCTGACATGATGCCAAACTTGGAAGAGTTTAAGTACATAAATTGGAGTGTTTGGAGAGTGTACAAAGTGTATGGATGGGTACAGCCAGTGTTGCTTCCCTTCTGAGTAATTACTGATTTATCCTGGATGGCAGAAGAGGTATTTTCCATTCCAAACCTGAATATACTCATGGAGAGGGTGAAGCTGTTGTATTTGTGAGGGTTACAACTTTGAGGGAGGGATCTGTTGGTGATGCTGGGTTTGTCCCTGTGTGATTTCCCTTCTGCTGTGATGGGTTGGGTCCTGGTTGCTGGGCAGTTGAGGAAGCTGTGAGGATGGGCAGGCAGTGGCCCCAGCACCTGAGCTGCTGAGCAGATCCCTCAGAAACTGCCACTAGCACAGCTCAGCTTCTCCTGCTCTGTCTTCTGCCAGTATAAACATTCCTGAGCTGCTTTTATTCATACTCAGGCCACCAGCACGTGTCTGTGTTTTTCCTGAAACTCTACCGTTTCTTGTCTTGAAATAGGAGAGTTCAGAGCTATTTGGGTTCTGTTTGTGTATCCACAGCACAGAGCACATTGAAAGTAACAGCTGGGTGTTGCAGTTGCAGGACAATCTGCCCTGCTCTCCCTAAATTCATGTGGAGTGGGATGCCAGAGATGTCCCTTTTCCACACCAGACTCCCTGCCAGCCCTCAGTGCACAGTGCAGAAGGGTACAGAAATAACCACGCTGCCTTTGGCACTGAGCAGGGACAGTCCTGGTTCTGTGCAGCTTTGCATGGGGTGGTTAAGCCTCTGGTGTGTCTTGCTGCAGGTGGGAACATTCCCATGGATCAGCCCTGCCTGCTCTGAGCTCTGCTCCTCAGCAGGCAGTGCTCTCAGCACAAGCCTGACAGGCCCCCCTGGTAACTCTGACATCTCCAGCAGCAGAAGGGACTGGTAAAATTGCCTCACAAGAGCTCACAGTCTCACTTGCCAAGCCTAGTGCCTAAAGTGTAGCCTAGTTCACTCTCTCAGTGGAAAGCAAATAGAAAAATCATTTTCGCAGTGCCCAGCAATGTTTATCTTCCAGGTTGGCTGGCCTGCAGTGACATTAGTGTCCCCAGAGCCTCTGAACTTAATCATTTCCAGTTGCTGCTTGCCTGCTTGAAGCGATCCTAGCCCACCCTCCACTGTGTTCCTCTGCCAGTCACTATGGGAACAGCAATCAAAGCTCATATTTATGGCTCTGTAGATGTCCAAGGTCACGGAGCACAGGTCTAGTGGGAACAATTAAAACAGACCTGTCCAGTTATATCTCTTTAAGCTCTCCCCACATTACACCTCTAACTAGAGCAGTAAAGTTAAAGCAGCATGACTGTCAGGATGTGGCTGCTTTATGGAAGATATCCTTTACAGAGATAAAGACACTCAGGATAATGTGGAAGCGTGCTAGGAGTGAAGTCAGCATTGCTGGATAAAACCTTTCCCAGGTTTCACTGCACATCCATCCCTGGCCAGAGCTGTTCCAGCAGCCCTGGGCAGGTGTTCCCATGGGAGCAGCTCAGCTCTCAGCAGCTCCCACCTCGTCCAGCACAGGAGCTGCTGGGATGAAGTGGTTTGAGCTCTCCTGGAGTGGCAGAGGATGTTTGCTCTGCTTTGGGGGGTTGTGTGGTTTCAGTGGTTTCGCCCTGGGTACTCCATTGCTGTCATCTCCTATAAACTAAAAATGGCAATTGTGCATTTTTAGGGTAACAGCAAATGTTGTTTACACCTGGTGACTTGCTCTATGGCAGAATACAAGGGAAAAAAGGACTGCAAGAATAATTGGAATAAGATGGAGGGAAGAGCTGCAGTGAAAATGTCTGAGGGAGAGAGAAGTAATTATTTGGCAATTTCCAGGTTTGTAAGAGGCAGCTGTTCTTCTCTCAGTTCCTGTATCAGCCAGGGTCACTTTCTATTGAGGGACCTGTGTGATGGGACTCATGATCCCATTGTCTGCCTTTTATTGGGTCTGGAGATGGAATAGGTTCCTTCCCTTGAGCACTAATGGGGTTTGTTACATAAGAATGAAAATCATTTAGGCCAGAAGATGCAGCAGCAGATACCACGTGGAGGTGAGATAGAGTTACCTCCTTCACATGCAATGGGCACAGAAAGATGCAACACCAGAATTTCAGAAACAGGCCAGCAGGAATGTAAATACCTTCACAAATCTCCAGGCTTTATTAATAGTCGTGTTATATTAAATATATTCCCTTCTAATTCACAGCTAATTGAGTTTGGGTAGCCAGGGCATGTTTAGTTAATATTATCCTTCATAGGATTAGTTTTAAATGCTGTAGATGAAAGAAGTTCTTACTGTGCACAATGCTGCGGAGACAAAGCTGTGTCCCAAGCAAACAAGAAAAGACTAAAGGAGAGTAGGTAAAATGTGCTGGGATGGGCTCTCTGGTTTTGTGCAGCAGGACTGGGGCTCAGGCAGAAAAAAATCAGATGAACTCCAGGCTACTGCATCTCCACCCCTTCTAAATTGTTTTGAAATGCAAATATTCACTGCCACAAAACACTGGGATGGTGCATGGACATGGGAATATGTTTTAGAAAAGCAGCTCAAAAAATGCTGAAGTTTCCCTTTTGAAGCTTTTCTCTGGCAGGATTAAGCAGTTCCCTGGCAAATGGATGCACAGCTATGGGCTGGGGTTGTCGGTTCTTCACCTTTCACTCTCCCAAGTTTTCCAGCCTGAAAAGTTGCATTTTGATACCTGGGCAACCTTAAAGTCTGACTATGAAAAATGAAAGGAAACGTTGGAAAAATTTCTATCATTGATGTTGAGAACATTCCTTACCCATCTTGGAAAGGGGAAGCAGGAGGCAACAGGCTTCGTGTGCCTCCTCCCTACTGAGGAAACTTCTCTGAAGGAAGTTTTCTACTGTGTTTCTCTGATACAGATATGCAGATTTGCTGAGCTCTATATGGCAGGCTTGATAGGCAGTGTCAAAACAGGGGATGTGTTAGGCTGACTCATTGCTGTGCTTTATCCCAGCTGGGGAAGATTAACCACTGGCAAGTGCTACTGGGCTGGACTGGGAGCTCCAGAGCTGAATGTGGCTCCCCAGTGTGGGGTGTGGAGGTGGCAAAAATGTTCTCATTTCCTTGGGACCAGCAAGTGAGGGCTGGATTTGCTGTTCTGGAGCTGGAAATAACCACTCCTGGCTGCAGGGACGTGGGGGTGTTACCAGGAATGCTGTCACCAGAGGGGTGACAGGCCAGCCTTGGCATGGAGCACTTCCCTGCTCTGGGGAGCAGGTGGCATTTGCAAACCTGGCAGGTTGGCAGCTTCAAAGGGTAAAAATCAACTCATCTCTCACAGCCTTTTGAGTCAAGGAACAGGAGCACTCCAGCACTTTAAGGAGCAGGGAAGGCTCCAACTCCTGCCCTGCTCAGTGGCTTTGGTGACTGACAGGTGAAGACCACGGCAGTAATTTTCACTCTAAAAGGAATCTTTTAGAGGTGATGGCCACTCATAAAAAAAATTATCCACATTCCAGTTGCACTGGAGGAATCTGAACAGAGTAAAGTTCTTGCTTGGTTTTTTTTTTTCCTTCTGTTACCTACCAAGCAGACAATCAATAGTGTTAATGTGACTGCTGAGAGGTGCCATGAGGGTGCAGGCAATTCAGAAAAAACAAGACATTCTAGGAAAAGAAAAATTATACCTTGCAGCTTTGATCACTGTTGGTTTCTAAGACCATTAAAAAACCCCACAATTCATATTTTCTCTTGCAGTGTTTCTTCATTATTATTACTATTATTTTGTTTGTCTGTGCAAAGGGAGAATTAAGGTTGATTTTAAGGTCCAATTTCCTTTCTCTTGTGGTGTTCCCAAGGTAACTCTGTTGACTTCTTTTAAAGGCAGTGCTTGGGAAGTCAGTGGGGTGAGATTTTTGTGCCTGAGGGCATTCCCACCTCACAAGACCATCTGGTGAAGTTCCTTGTGGAGGTGATGGCTCAGGGCTGTGCTTTGCAGCAGAGGGGGCATTCTGTGAAGAAGTTTTCCAATGAGTTGGCTTGGATAATAGGAAAGATCAGCAGCCTGTATCACTTTCCTGTGTTGGGGAGAATTATTTCTCCTGGGCTGTGCTGAGCCATCCCCACCAGGCTGCAGGGAACCCAGGGAGCACTGGATGTGCTCACCCGTGGTCACAAAGACACTTCTTCTCAGGGCTGGAAATTAAATCCCAGTGCTTCAGCCACAAAGCCAGTTCTCCTACCTGCCTGCCTTTTTAAAATCAAAATAAAATAGTCTAAAATGAATTGAAAATCCCAGCCAAAAACCTGTTCTAGGAAGGGGTTATGCCACTGAGTGGTACAGCAGCTTTTCTGACATCAGTTCTTTTTTGGTTTTTAATCTATTTCATTTTACCTCTGTTTGACCTCTTCCATTAGCAACTGGAATTGTCTTTGTTACCTGCTAAAGAGACATCCAGGGGAGGTTATTACAGTCAAAAGGCAGACAAGGAAAGATGGAAAGAACCTTGCAAGAGTCAAGAAATGTTGAACATGTTCTCATTTTGCTGTGGTTGGCCCAAGGAGCAGGAAAAGAGTTTTCATGCCTTAAAATGAACAAGGTCAACAACTTAAAGCATGGATGCCACAGCAGCACCGTGGAACATAGCAAACAGCAAAAGGAGAGGCAAAAAAAGGAATCAGAGCTTCTTGAGACACACACCTGTGAGCAGCAGGGCTTCATAGCTCCCAGTTCCCACCAGGTGAAGCAGGACAGGGATGTCCCTCCCCTAGGAAGAGGTGGGCTCCTGCCAATGGAGCCAGCTCCCAGCAAATGGTGAATTGCCACCACCGGGCTCAGTTTCTCTTGAATTTAAGAAAAATATCATCTAACATATCTGTCTTGAAAGATTGCCAAGCTTTACCTCTGAATGTGTGTTTTACTCACAACTGATTATGTGCAAAAGATAAATAGAAAACAGTTTTGGTTTTAGCTGAAAATAAATTGATGCTAAGAATTTGAGAAACATCCTCTTCCCTGAATCAAAGTAGTCCCTTTGGAGACATCTCTATACTCTCTTTTTCAGCAAGTTAGGCTTTTATTTTTCCTGATCTCTTTATCTCTCTGCTCCTTTCCTACCTCCACCCACCCACACAAATCCTTTATTTTCTTCTCTACACCATTTCCCAACCTATTTTCTTTTGCATATTTGAAAGCAAGAAATAAGTTGGAAATCTCAAAGAGCTGCAAGATTTTCTGTTCTGCACTATCAAAGAGCTTTGAGCCTGACTTGTTCAAATACTCCTCATCTCCCCCATTGCCCTTCCAAACTCCTCTGTGCCAAAAAGGTCTCAAGGATGAGCCCTGGGCCCCTCTCCCAGTCTCTGTCCTTGGTGGTCTTGCCCATTCCTTGGCTTTGTTTGTGTTCCTCCCAAAGCAAGGCTGGGAACGAGTGATCTGGAGGGGGAAACATCCCCACCTCTGAGCAGGAGCCCAGCACTTTGGAAAAGAGGGTGGTGCAGTATTGTTGCAGGATAATGGGCTGGGTTTGAGGAGTTTGGATCATTCCTGTGCCCTTGCACGTGCAGACGTGGAACCACATTGCTGGTGTAACTTGTGACTGTGAAAGAGGCCATAACCTTGGCATATGCATCCCTTTACATTTACAATTTATGCACATTTTCCATTTTTTAAAGTATACTGGGAACAGAAAATGGTACATCTTCTGCATAAAAATGTAAAGTAACTGAAAACCTGTTATATGCTCTATATAGCTCTGATCAGAGGGGAAAAGATGACTGCAGATTTGTGGTTGACAGCCTTCAGAAAAGGTTCAACAGAGTGTGAAAATTGACATTTAGCAAATAGCAATTCAGCCTTCATTTTTTGTGGAGCTGCTTGAAATAAACGGCAGGTTTTAAACAAAATGTTTGGTCAGTTGTTATATTGGATGTTGCTTGTCTCATTACTGCAGTTAATTAAAAGGGGGGACAATAAGTCAAAGCCAGAGTCAATAAGTTTGTTAATAAAGATTTAATTTGGTGGAATCATTATAAATTGACTGTACAATGAATGGATATGCCACAGGAATGTGAGTGTCTGAAGGTCCATAAATGGGTTTGCAGAAATACCCATCAGGTTGTAGCCAATTTGGCATGCTAAATAAGCTCTTCAAATCCACTTAGCCAAGTGTGTAGTTTCCAAAGGGTATCACCACTGAGTAGATGATGTACACAGACACACCTTTTTTTTCCAGCAGGGTTTTTTATTCTGCCATTCCAAATCCTTTTTAGCTCTGTTATCTCTGTATTTCTCATTGTAAGTGATTTACTATTAATGCCAGTCTTTTTAGAAGGAATAGAATAAATCATCAGAGAGGAGAAAGAGTAAATCATCACTGCAGTGAGTGCTGGGGGCTGAACCTGAGCACTGCTCATGTGAGATTTTAATCCACCTGACCCTTTTCCTTTATTGCTGACCAAACAGCAGGTGAAAACCCCATGGCAGACACACATCAAAAATAATTAAAAAATGGAAATCTGGATCAACATCTTTTCTCTTCCTGAAGCAGTTCTGATGCAGGAGACTGCATGCAAAGCCTGATGCTAATGACTGCAATATTTGCATAGCTCTGCACCCCTGCCAGTGATGCTCTCATTGGAGTATGGGTTATCACAGGAAAGCAATTTCTCTGTCAGGGATGGCATGCTGCTCTGCTCTGCAGGATTTTTCAGCACACTAAAAAATGGGAGAATAAGGTAAAAAAAATACATCATGCTGCCTTCTTTCAAAGTAAAGCAGAAGAGCAGATCTTGGAAGTAGCAGAGATTTGGCCCAAATTCATCCAGCCACTGACTGCACATGACAGTCACCCCAAAACAGAGCACCAGGTACTGTCTGTGTTAACAAATACAAATTGTTCACCCAGCAAGTTTTACCTGGCTCAGGTACCCATCTTTACATCAAGTTTTATCATTTTAGCCTGACTCAGGTGGCTTTTGTCCTCCTGCCACCACCCAGCAGCCTGTATAAACTTCAGGGAAAAGCTGATTGAAGCCTGGACTGGTCCCTCCAGGACAGCACTCCTCTCCCTGCTAGGAAATGTGGTGGCCCTGGGGATCCTCTGTGATGTGTTCATCTCCTTGCTGTTCCTGAGGGCAGCACTTGGTTGGATATTGGGTAGCACACGGTGTCAGTGGCCCCGAGGAAGAGCCACAACACTTCGTTTCTATTTCTTTTTCTCCCCCCTGGCACAGTGAAAGGGCATCAAGTTAATACCCAATCTTAGCAGCCTCTTCTGCAATTCTGCTTGAAAGGGTTTCCTCCAATTTATGCCTTTTAATTAGAAGCTTTCAACCTGTAATTAGAAAGTTACACCAGCCCAACCTTTGTTTCTTAAAAAATGCGTTTGTGGTTTAGACAATTATGGTAACATGAAAAGTAATTATTTTTCTCCGTGTGTGAAATGAGCCTGGTCGTTAATGCAGCCAACAGGAGGAGGAATTTATTTTGTTTCCATTAGTTTTAATTTATTACCAGAAGTTATGTAACAAGCAGGATAAATAGGTGGTTTAGGTAGTAGATGAGGAATATGTAGCTGTGGTTTGGGGAGTGCAGGGAGGCTGTGGGCAGTGGGATCAGAGGCACAGCCACACTGTAATTCTAAGCCCCTTGGTTACACACACAGGTTATCCATGAAGAAATTTCCAGACTGTTATTTGAGCAGTTTTGAGCTGGACTGTGTAACTGTTCAAGAAGCTGTGGTCAGGTTTTTGTGATAAAAATAATTATGGGCTCTGAAGTGCCAGCCAGTGGCATCAACAGCAGCACTGTGCCTTGGTTAGAGCTCAGCCTGCCCTGTGATAATGTCATTTTCTGTCTCAGTTCTGACTGTGCCCACCACACAGCTGGCTCTGGGTGTCCCAGCTTGCCAGTTAAGGCTGAAAGCAGAACCACCCCATTGCAGTCATCTCTACACTTAGAGTAGGAATAATTATTTCTACATCCCTGAATCCCTTCCCTGCCTGCTTAAACACATCATCTTTTTAAGCCACATCTGTATTTACCACACATCGTGTTCAACTATCTCCCAATTTCTATGATAATTTCCCTCCTTGATTTATAAGCAACAGAATTTTTTAATTATCCAGACGATTTTAATTTTCTCAGCCATACCTCCACTTCGTTAAACATTAATCTTGCACTTTTTTTCTTAGACAATCTCTGCCCTTCACCACTTCTCCAGTTCATAATGAAACTAGATCTCAGTAGTATTACACAGTCATTTTTCTCCCCAGAATAATTTGATATCTTTTGCTTGATCTCAGGTTTTGTCTTCTAAATACTATATTTGGCTTCTGGTAAACTATTCCACAAATTACTTCAAATGTAAAAAAGAAAAAAAATAATACCCTAAGACATTTAAGACAACTTTACATAATTACCTTGCCTTCAGCAATTCTTGTGCTGTAGCATGGTAGGCAATCACAAAGAATTTACAGCTGTATTTTGACTGCTCCATGTTTTCCTAGTTTTACTGCTTTTTAGTGCTCTGAATAAGGCTCAGCTAGTGCAAAGTGTACTGGAAGACTGCAGCAGGGGATTTGCAGTGTGGTGGGAGGAACCATATGTTCAAGCTTCTCCTCTTGCTGAGGAATGGCATTTTTTTGGAGGGAGAATGAAAGCTGGTTCTCACCTGCTTGGTGCTGCAAGACAATACCCTCCCTACAAACTCCTCTGATTATTCATTTGTCTAGACCCTTTCAAATCTTCTTTTAACATTAGCTGAGCATCTTCCTGATGCTGGCTGTGATCTGCTTTGTGATGGTTTCAAGCCACTGCTGGTAATTAGCCCTTCTCACAGAGTTGTGGTCTCTGAAGAGAAAATAAGATGTGTCCATTACATGGTCAGGAGAGAATTGTTTTAGCATGAACTCTCTTCAGGAAAAGTTCACTAAACACAGGACCCATAACTCAAACTGAGTGAAAAATACATAAACTGGTCCATTGGGCTCTGAGATGAAGTTACCAAAAACAGCAGCAGATTTATTACACTGCTGGTGATGAAGCACTGCTTTTTGTATTGCAGCTGTTAGAGCTGTATTTTTTAAAAAGGGAAAGAAAAGGAAAGTTGTAAACACCAGGTTCCCTATCCAAGGAGACAGTACAGCTTACAAACAAAGTTAGCACAAGGGTAATGCCTTTCCCAGTTCCTTTTTATCTTTCTCTTGACTCAGCTTTGTATAAAATCTCTTCAGCATCTGTGTTCCCCAAATACAGAGGGGAGAATTTGTTGCACACCCTGGCATTTGAACCAGACTTATCTCTAACTCAATTAGAAAACCGTAATTTCCAATAAAACATCATTAGACCTCTGCACCTGTCAGGTCTCTGATAGATTTAGGTGAGTTTTGCTTGGGAATTATCCGTGGTTTGTGGAGATAGTGAAAATAATTTTCATTTACTATTCACTGGATCACATTAGAAATTGCGTAAGGTTTTGGACCCTCAGCCATAACAATCTCTTTCAGATTATGGCTGCACTGGAATTGTCACTTATTAGATTTGCAGCATAAACACTGGAAACTGTATGGTGATGCACACTGTCAAAATAACCAGTATTTACAGCGATAGGCAGGATTTACAATTGGATGACATGATAATAATATATCCTTGTTTACTTCTCTAATTAATGTTTCTAAAGAAAACACCCTGGAAACCTTCCATAAGCAAGATTTATTTCTGTTGATTGAGACTGTAATCAGATGTCCCTATTCAAACAGTAATTGGTGTGCTTCATTAGCATGTAATTGAAAACAAGATTTATGTCAATGCTAGGCAATAAATAACAGGGATACATATTTTCTTATTAGTGATGATCTCTTCTGTAAGCTCTCAGAGTGTTTGCTGCTTTTGTATCGTGCCACTTAGGTCATATTTTGTCAAAATCATGGTGTTTCAGAAAAGCACATTGTGCATTTTCCCCTTTGGATTTTATCCTCTCATGTACCAAGGCCAGCTCCCTTTTCTTCTCTTTCCTGCTTTATTTTAGACTTGCTCTTCTTGCCGTATTTTAGCCCACGTTTTTCCCATGAAATGGCAATACCACTAGGAAGGAATTGTAGTGATGAAGGGGAGAGCTCAGGGCAGAAACAAAACTTTGCTTGAACTTATGTTCAGTTGGTGTTTTCACCAGGCTCAACCTGGTGTTTAGTCAAGGCTCAACCTGTTGTTCCTCCTCCCAAACTGTTCCAGTACAAGCAAAGACAATTTTTGAAAAAAGTTTCTAAGCATTCTAAAAATAGAAACTAAGCATGGCTTCTTTGCAGCTCAGCAAAACCTAATTAACTTCCAGTTAATAGGGAGAAAAGCATTGTGTTTTGTTCTAGGAGTAGACATATATGAGATAACACACAAATAATGAAGTCAGAAGTGTAAGTCGCTGTGAATGGGTGATCCCATTGATTTCATTGAAACAAGGGAGTTAAAATTGAAAACAAATTTCAGCCCGAGGTGCTGGTTCATTACCAGCAAATTGATGGAGCTCCGTGTTTACTTGCTGGCATAATTTACCAATTGTAGGAGATGTAAGCAGGCACAGTGCTAACATTGGCTAATTTTATGCTCAACGTGAATCTTATGGCTGGTCAGATGGATACCATAAGAAATAATTAGAGTCATTAGAAGTAATGGGCTACAGCTGCAGTAATACATGCTCTATCCTCAGTCCAGAGGTTTCTAAGCAAAATTAAATTAGCTCCTGTTACCACACTGCTGCATCATATGCTGCTCACCTCCTGAGCACCAACTTCTCTTTCCAGTTCCATACTGCAAGCAGCATTTGTGCCCCACACAGAAAAATCCCCTTGTGGGAACAAGGAATTCTGAAGCTTGAGACCATTCCTTGTTAAAAAAAAAAAAAAGGAAAAAGGAAGTGATAAAGCAAGAACAATCACAAAGTGGCAGCAGAGGGTCCTCAGCTCACAGTAACTCCTTCCACATGTTGAGGATCATCCCTCTCCTCTGCTGTAGCCTTTGGTGCAAGGCACAGATTGCAAGTCACATTTGCATCAGTGCTGGACCTGGACAAATATTCCCCCTGAACTATTTACATTAAATTTTACTTTCTAACAGAATTTCATCCACCATATTGGAAGCACATCAGCAGCCTCCAGCTGCAGGTGGTACTGCAGTCCTTCACATCTTTACCCTCTTTTTTTCCCCCAAATCAAAAGGCTGTTCATTAAAGTAAGGAAAAAGCTGCATTATCCTGGAGTGGTGAGGGGAGGGACAAGAAGGAAATAGATTCCATGGTACTGAAGTGATTAATGTGACTGTTTATGATGAAGGG
This sequence comes from Chaetops frenatus, assembly GCA_013400775.1. NCBI lineage: Eukaryota > Metazoa > Chordata > Aves > Passeriformes > Picathartidae > Chaetops > Chaetops frenatus. The sequence continues at coordinate 633,882 of VZTR01014594.1, forward strand.
AATGAAAACTAGAAATCTGGGTAAATAATGATCTTTCCAAGTGAATGACTTTCTCTGGAACCACAATACAAACTCATGTGCTAATTTCCTTTAAATTATTGCTAAAGTTCCCAAAGCAAAGCAGGGATGACACTGAAATTTCTTCTCCCTTGTTGAGTTCCAGGAGCACAGAATTTCTATCCATTTCCAGTGGTTTTGGAGAGATCAGTTATCCGTGTGCCAGCCATTTATCCCTGGCAGTGGTAACTTCCCTGGCCTCAGTTATTGCAATATATAAATGCTTCACAACTGCTAATATATTTATCTTTCCATCCTCCCTATGGAGCTGGGAAGTGCTATTACCTCTGTTGCAGAACTAAGAACTGAGATTAAGGGTCAGATTTGTTATGGCATTTAGGTGCTCAATGGGATTTTCAAAAGTAGCTAACACCCGCTGTAATAAGTGGAACTTGGGAACTTGGATAGTCCTGAAAATCCTGTTACTTGTGTCTTTTTTTAAAAAAATTTGGACTTATATGACACCTTGGGATCCAGAGGAGTAGTTCCCATGTTGTGGGGAGTCACCCAGAGAGGAGAATGTCCCTTCATCCACCTCCCAGGAGACTGCAGGTGGACTACAGGAGCAATTTCATGGCAGCAGCTTATCTCAGTGCTGAATTCAGCAAGCTGTAACTGTGCACAGCAGTGCATTTACCCTTCTTGCCCAACTCTGTGAGAGAGGTCAAAATCCAGTCCTGCAAATACAGGAGCAAAAATAAGCAGCACCCATGGTCAATAAAAAGGGCTTATGTGCCAATTGCTGGGATGGAAAATTCAAGAGCAGGAGCAAATAATGAAACAATCTATATTCATGCAACCACCTTTCCAGCCTACTGCTCTAAGTACAGGCTTACACCTCACTGGGAGATGGGAATCCCACTAAAAGCTCTGGAGTATCACACTGGAAAACAAATGTTGATTTTGAACAAATTATCTGTTCATCTCTAAATCATTTTCTTTCATTATTAGTCTCCAAATTGGTTCTGCTCTGGAAGGCAGAATTAGGTTTAAAAGCAGAGCATCTCTTAAATGCCTGCTTCAAATGAAAGTGTTCAGTAAACATTGCTCAAACCCCCAGAGCATAAACTCCTCAGCTGCTTTCTCTGGCTTTGCATAGATTTGGCAGCTCCTGGTTTATGGTCAGGTGTCTCAGGGATTCATTCAGGATATCAGAAAATAATCAAATGAAATCCCTTACAAACATATGCCACTTAAATACCAAAGAAGCAATTTTTAAGACCTTTCTGTCCTCCTTTACAGTAGCATAAACTGGGACAAGAGTCCCAAAAAGATGGACTTACACCAATATGGAGCAAGGAGGAGAGAGGAGTCAGGCTCCAAACCACAGCACAAGTACAAAGCCACACGGGCTGCAGCCCAAGGTTTTCATTATTGAAAGAGCTGCACTTTGCTGTCTTAATACTTCCAATCATCTCCATAGTTTTAAGGTTCTAAAAAGATCCCTGGGCTTTTAAATTGTGTTTTCAGCATCAAAGGGTTAGGTTTGGGCAAAGATTGCAGCTGCCTGAGGCTGTGATTTGGGATGGTGGAGTGGGGGTCAGCTCAGCAAGGGGGTGATGGAGCAGCAGCAGAGGCCCAGCTGTTGCTGTGTCCTTGTCCCACATCACACCTGGCTGTTGGGAGGTGCTGGAGAGGGCCCTCTGTGCCTCCATGAGGAAAGAAGCTCTGCATGGACTGGAATGTGTCCAAAAATCCCAGGGGTTTCGACAGTGTTTGCAAGATGCTGGTATTCCACTTCTTCAGGACTTTGTTAGATGTGAAAGAGAATAAAACTTTGGGGCAGTGTTGTCTAGGACAATCCAGATCATTGGTAGCTTATTCAAAGCTTGGATTTTAACTCAGTTTGGTGTTCAGGGGACCTCTGTGCACAGGGAAAGATGTGCAAGAAGGTCCTTTACTGATCCTCTCCCACTTTGGGAAAACATCCACAGATTTCCCAGCTCTCCTCACTCACCAGTAAAAGTGTGGGACTGGGAGGCTGCCCCTGCACAGAGCAGGAATTGAGTGCTGCTGCAAATGAGTGTGTTTGCAGTGTGGTGTCTGAACACTGTTTTGCACTTAGGAGATTTATTTCTCAGTGGATAGAAGAGCTACAAGATTAACAGATGAACAAATACATTGAGACAGCCAGGACATCAAAGAAATTGGAGAGTCACTGAGATGCTGGAGAGCTGGAGAGTCACCTAGCCATGTTCTTGGGAATTATTTTATCCTCAGATTAGCTGTCCTGGGGTTTGGACACATCTTCTGGTGAGTTTAGGTACATGATTTAAGATGTAACTGGCCCTAGTTCTTTGCTGCTCCTCCTGAGGATCCCTAGGGCAGAGGGAATGTTTGCCTGCATCCCAGCCACTGCAGCACAGATCCTGGGGGCTTAGGGCAAGCAGAGGGTCCTTTATTTTTCAGGGCAAACACCAGCCTGTGAGCTACACCAAGGGTGAGACTGAACTGTATCCCTGGGCAGAAATCTCCAGGGAAAATACTGGTCAGACACATTTTTGTCCTCCATGCTATCTGCAGTTCAGTCAGGCGAGGGAAAAAAGTGAGTTACAGCTGTCTTAACCTTAGGTTCCTGACACAGGGACCAGCTGAGGAGTGGGACCAGTGGTAGGAATCAGAAGGTTTACATGGACTGTGGCTTCCCTGCAGAAAACAAAAAGCAGCTGAGAAGGATTGTGCAGAGGCTGCTAACCATGAGGCCATGCTCATTCCTTGGGCTGCATATGCCTCAATTGCTCCCAAAATTTAGACTTAGTTAAGTCAGCCAGGAAATTATGGATGAGTTTGGGGTCTTGAGGGAAAGGTGTTCAAAAAGCAGCAATATGAAGACACTGAAAAGAGGGAAAGTCGTAACTTGAGAAGTGCCACACAGAGGGAGCTGTGCCTGTGCTTTATTGAGCTGTTGGCTGCAATAAATACAGCTGAATTCCCTCAGTCTCCTGTAATGTTGTCTCAGTACCAGCAGGAGTCCATTTAAGAACACACTTACTTGCACAAATGATTATATATATGGAAAGCAGAAAAAAAGAGCTGATGCAGAGAAACCCTGAGAGCTGCCCAGGAGAGCTGGGAGTGGTGCAGAGCTGCCCCGTGCTCAGCTTTGGTCACTGCTGCCAGCCCAAAACAGGCAAAGCAGAGGAGCTTCTGTTCCAGCCCTCCCATCTGCTTCACCTGAGGAGACCAGAGCCTAGGTTTTGTGATGGTACAGTGAATAAATGGTGATAAAATCAACTGAGAAGATATTCCCAAAGAGGGAGAGTTAGTTTTTTTATTACCATTTGCAGTACAGAGAGTAATAAGAGACTGTGTTATAAATAAGAAAGAGACAAGTATAATAGAAGACCTAAAAATGGATGATGAACAAGGAAGAGTGAACCTTGTGCTTCTGCACTTTACAGCATTAACCCCACTTGCAGAAGTAAAAGGTCTGGCTGTGTTACAGAGCTGTAACAGGGCTCTCAGAGGCCCTGCAGTGTATCCGTGGTTAGGAGGGGCTGGAGGAAGCTCTGCAGAGCACATGGTCATGCCTGGTGTGATGTGAGCCTAGGACTGGAGACCACGAATTTTGGGGTCTTCAGCCTGATTGTTTTCATTGATTTCCTTGTATTCTTAAGCCCTTCCAAACCTCTCATTATAGGAAGTCAGGAGAACTAATTTATTCCTGCTTGAACAGTGGTCTGAGGAAGAGAAGCACTTGCACGCTCTGTGTAGGTGCTCAGCTTTGCTGATACCCCCTGTCAGCACAGATTAGTGAGAAATCTGAACTAGAAACAGGAGCAAGCTGACCTTGGAGGTGGCTTTATTGCCCCTTTTCCCTTGGCCCAGCATAGCAAAGCTGGCATGGAACGTTAGGTGGCTTTACTGCCCCTTTTCCGTGCAGCGCTGGCAGGGGCCGCTAGCAGATGAGATCTGAGGTGTGTTTCACCACCTTGTGCATGAACCTTTTCCTCTGGAAGCACAGCAGGGTCTGAGGTGCAGCACAAGAGGCCGAGGAGGAGCAGGGAGCCCACGGGGCTGTGTAACCCCTCTGTGTTGCAGGCTGGAGTCGCCCACGCGGGCCCTGGTGATGGAGGCTCCCAAGGGCATCGAGATCAACGCCGAGGCCGGCAGCCTGAAGGCCACGTGCAGGACAGAGCTCAGGCTGGAATCCAAAGATGGAGAGGTGAGTGCAAAACAAGCCCTGCAGCAAAGGCAGGCCAAGGCACGGATCCCCTGCAGAGGTGAAGCCCCATCAAGGTGCTGAGTTTGAAGTGCTGGTGTGAAAGGCCAGGGGCTCTCCCGAGCTCAGTGCTGCTCACTCTGGTTGAACACAGCCCATGGAAATGAGGCTCCCTCCGTGGCAAAGGCTGATTCATTATTTTTAAAGTGCATGGACAACAGCATCCGTTGTTCCAGCAGATTTATGCAGCTGTAAAATGCACAGTGCTCCTAAATTCTTTGTTTCCTTGTCACTTTGAAACAAGATTTACTTAGCCAACATAATGAAAGCTTTTATCATATATTTTTATATAGGAAAAACTGAATTCGCTGGTATTGATCTGAAAAGCTTTTGTGGCTGATGTTTCATTCTGGAAAGAAAGGGAACATTAGGAGACACAGGTTCTTGCACTGGAGAAACTTCCAAAGGGGAAGAGAGAACAATTAAAGCTGATGACATAGAGCAGAAGTGAAGTGGGTGTTGAGTTAAGCCTCTTCTGGTGTCACAAAATTATGTGGGCACATGGTTCTTAACCCCTCCTCCTGCCCCAGCTGAGGAGCTCCCAGTGGGGCAACCACTGAGAGCCTCATCAGGAGGAGCTGCCCATGGAACACAAACCTCCAGGAAAGAGAGCTCAAACATAAGTTAAAATTTACCTATCTTAGTGTCAGGGGTAGTAAACAGAAAAGCTTTTTAATTGCAATTTCTGTTATTTCTAAACATTTGCATCTTAAGACAGTCCAAGCCTAGACCATGGGTGTTAAAAAAAAAACCTCTGAAAAATACCAGGAAAAAAAAAAACCCCTACCTAATACACTGAGATTGAAATCCAAGGCATTTCACAACTTCAAGCAGTTGCTTTCAACACTATGTTACTTTTAAAATGCATAAATTGACTTGTATCTTTCAGGACATGAGATGGTTGGATACTGAAACTGGAGATTCTTACCATAATTGCAAATATTCTCAGTCACCCAGTATTATTCTGGGGTTCAGGTTATTTTACTGTGTTCTGGCTGATGTCAGAGCACTCCCCTGCAGCTGCCACCTGTCTGAGAGCTGCCACATGTTGTTTGCCTTATGTTGTTTTGTAGGGAGGAATTTAGGTCTGTTACAGCATTTAAGTTATTTTTAATATACACCGAAGTGCTACACATATACATAAAATATGCATAAAATATGCATAAAATATACATAAAATATACATAAAAGTCAGTGCAGGGAGCCTGCAAGTGTAACTGGCAATGGGATCATGGTGACACAAATGCTGATGGAGGAGCAGGGTGGTTGGGTGGGTGTGAACCACCCATGCTCCCCATCTGACAGTGGGGTACCTCTGGTTGGGTCAATCCAAACCCGGGACTGGATTCCTGGGAGGTGTCCCAGGAAGATAAAATCCAAGAAAACACAGTGGGTACATCAGAAACAAACTGGAGGTCGTGGTAAAGGCAGATAACGTAATCACCCGGATTTGTACCAGGCTTTCCCACCCTAAAAACATTTCCCTACCCAGCTTTTGCAGCAGCTGAGTTGTCTGGGGGAAGCTCCTTTAAACACAGCCTCAGAAATAACAGCTCTCCGCTAATTCTCTCTCCTTTTTCTCCTCTCTCTCTCTCTCTTGCCACCTCTGACTCCAGATAACGTTGAATTCTGCAAAAATCAAACTACCTAACTTGCCTCAAGGATCTTCCTCATCTGCAGGGTCCAGGCAAAAAATCTACGAGCTCTGTGTGTGTCCCAACGGGAGGCTGTTCCTGTCTCAGGCAGGCAGCAGCTCCACCTGCCAGATAAACACGAGCGTCTGCCTTTGAGAGACAGTCTGCACTGGGGCATCACAGGCAGCACAAAAGCCAGTTCTGGTCTCCCAGATCCAGCTGCCAACTATTTTTACTAGAACACAGAAAGCCTATCAAAGACTTTTTTTGTGTGTGCGCGCGCGTGTGTGTGAATATATATATAAAAAATATATATATAAGATATATATATATATCCTCTGTGTAAAACGATGTTTCAGTACAAGGAATCCCAGGGTGACCCTGTTACATTTGTGTAGCATTTCTCTTTCCCACACCAAAATTTACTGGTACAATCTGCTGAATTGGATCTGATGCTCCCCTGGACCCTTCTGTATTAATACAGTGCAATGATCACCCCTCGTTTTTGATCATGCTCTCAGAGCAATGGGATTGCTGGCTGGGCAAGACCCTGGAGCCAGTGCAGACCCACCAACATCCAAAGGGAGGAGAAGCATCTCTGATTATTTTTGCTCCATTAAATCAGTGACATGAAAAAAAAGAATTAAAAAACAAACAGCAAAATAGCCAGATGTGCTGTGCTGATCACCTGCAGTGATCTAAGATAACTGGGGTTAAATTACTCTTTAATTATTACCTGAAGCATGGCTCCCTGTTGGGAGAGATGGATGCACTTGGCCTGTAGGAAAGCCCAGACCTTCTTGCTGAAATAATAAATGTAATTTTAAGAAAGAGTTCAACACTTGGCTGTGCCTGGCCAAGGATGCCTTGTGCTATCCAGGTGTGACACATCAGGTCCAACACTAACCTAAAATCACCTCTGTGCTGCCAAAATTTGTGTTGTGTTTAGTTATTGGAAGGAAAAAAATTGTGAAAGCTGGACTGAATAGAAAAATCCTGCACCTCATTTGTTAGCAGGTGTCCTGGATCACCCCACAAACTCCCCATTAACACCTTTAATTTTGAATATATTTGGTGGGAAGGTGTGAAGACTTAAGATTTGGACATTGCCTAAACACCTGTAGAAACAGAGCAAATCAACTAGAAACTGAAAAAAACATAAAATTAGGTGTACAATGTAGATGCTACACCAGAATTTTTGTCATCTTTCTTCTCAAGATACACAGTCCAAGATCACTTAGATTTGGTGGAAACTGCAAATATCAGAGATGCTGACAATGACGGACTTTTTTTAAGGATTTATAAAGATTGTGACAAAGCCCAGATTACTGAAAGCAAGGGCTTTGGATGCTGGTTCCTCAAGAATTTGAGTCCCCAAAACTCTGTGGTTGGATCTTATCATGGTTTCATTTTTCCTTATTTTAAAGTCTAGGAGTCACGGGCAGGACAGAACACAAAAATCTGATCTGGAAACATTACTTCCACTTTTGAAGTTTTGGAAAAAAGAGCCCAGATCATAGAATTGTGACCCATAATTCATCTGCATACATGTAAAAATCCTTTAAAAACCCCAAATATACCAATTCCAGCACAAGTTTCCAAGTCACAATAAATCTCACAAGGACAGCAAGGTTTCTAAGCCACTGAGATGCTTTTGAAATATTACCTCATGTGCAAATAAGACAGATCTGTGCCCATCCCTAGTGATATCTAACCAAAGCTGGTATTCTTCAAGTGATCTTCAAGATAAAACATACCTGACAGAAATCTTTAGAAATAATTTAGCCCATTCCTTTTTTTTTTTTTTACAGCTTTTAATGTATTTTCTTGTGGTCTTGAGAGTACCAGGGTTTGATTTTTTTTTCTTTTTTCAATGAACAATTCTGGCTTAATCCAAAACTGATTGGACTCAAAGAGAAGATTTCTATGGAGTTTAGATTTAGAAGTGTTGCTGCCTAACAAAGCAGCACTCCTAAAAAAAATGTATTCCTGAAAGAGGGTTGAGTGATTTATTTCAGTAATGCTTTCTGATGAATTAACAAATTCAAACTATTTGTTAATGAATGATTCCTGTAATTATTATGTCTTGAGTCAACGTTTGAATGCAAAGGGTCACCCAGGGTAACAATTGTATTGGGACACAGGACTATACCATCTCTGTTCAAAGAGGGGAATTGTGCCTATGCCTTAAGTCAATGCACTCAGCAAGGAGAAGCACATCATATTTATCTTGTTATTAAATCTAGTTTATTTGGGGGGAGGGGCAGGAGGGCGTCTTGGGAAATGGTTGTGCAACTTAAAACAGATATTGATCAAATACATTAAGACTGTAGGAGCACCTAGAACGATACAGACTTTTTTTTTTTTTTTTTACCATGTTAAATATAGCAAAATACTGTGTACATTACCTCTGGGACATGACTGAAGTCCCACTCATAGTCCTACATTTACTGTAGAATTTTTTTCCCTGTTTTGTTGAATACTGATCACAAACCTCATAGCAAGCATGGCCCAATCCATAAGCAAATCCTGTGTGAGCAGTTTGCAGACACGAACTGCAGGAAGAGATCCCTGTAAACGAATCAGATTAACTTTCCCATCCCTGGGAGTTTTCAGGTGGGTGAGGAAGGCAGGGCTGAACACAGGGACTGACCCATCAGGGATGCTGCCTCCTGATTTCTGTGCTCCTCTCCAGACACACCAGTGGCTCAGTCCTCATCCCTGTGCCACCCTCTGGCTGCTCTGCTGAGGATTTCCATCCCCACAAATTAATTTTGAGTGGCTGCTTTTCTCAGCTGGGCTCTTGGATGAGGTTATCACCTTCTCATATCACAACAGCCATGAAAGTGCTGAGGACATTCATATCTTGGTGTGAATTTCTGCTGGGGAGCTCTTAGGAAATGACCTTAACATCTGTGCCATCACTGCAGATGCTTCTCTGAGGTGAACAAAGGGTACCTTAATTATGTCTACTGAAAAGAATTCTCGTTGTTTCAATATATTTTACAACCATGTTTCCATCTTAAAAAGCAGAAAGTTACATGTTGTGCTGAAATGTGAGGAATTGTTGCTGGAAAGAATGAACCCCTGTAGGGACTTGTAGATCATGTGAGCACCACTTGAGTTTAAAGACAGTGTTTTGGGTGATGCTGCCTGTGCTGGTGAGCCAGTGGCAAACATAAATACAGGCTGGGCAGAGGATGGGTCAGGAATATCCCTGAGGAGAAGGACTTGGGTTGTTGGTTGAGGAGAAGCTCAATGTGACCTGAAGTGCACTCACAGCCCAGAAAGCCAATCCTGTCCTGGTCTGCATCAAAAGCAGCCTGGGCAGCAGTGAAGGGAGGGGATTCTGAGCTCTCCTGACCCCCCACCTGCAGTGCTGTGTCCAGCTCTGGGGGTCCCAGCATCAGAAGAACATGGTCCTGCTGGAGCCCAGAGGAGACCACAAAGATGCTCTGAGAGTTGAAGACCCCCTGGGGGAGCTGGGGGTGTTCACCTGGAGAAAAGAAGGCTCCAGGGAGAACTTAAAGCCTCTTTCAGTGCCTAAAGGGGCTCCAGGAGAGCTGGAGAGGGATTTTTCAAGGGCAGGGAGTAACACGACCTAGAGGAATGGCTTCAAACTGACAGCAGGCAGGGGTAGGTTAAATATTAGGAAGAAACTCTTTGCTGTGAGGCTGGGGAGGCCCTGGCACAGGTTGCCCAGAGAAGCTGTGGCTGCCCCATCCCTGGAAGTGTTGGATGGAGCTTGGAGTAACCTGGTCTAGTGGAAGGTGTCCCTGCCATGGCAGGGGATTGGAACTGGATGATCTTTAATGTCCCTTCCATCCCAAACCATTCTAGGATTGTGTGAAACCAGAGCAAAAACAGGACTGTGTCTCAGATCCCAGGGGAAAAAATGGGCATTCTGTTCAAAAAGCTGCCTGCAAACACAGCCAGCCATCTCACACTCCACAGATTGCTGTGAAATGACTCTCCTGATGGACAAGGCAAGTGCATGAGGGTCCCTGCTCCTCCTGCCTTGCCCAGAAATCCCTCACAGTAGCTGTACCTGTGTGGGCTGCTTTTCCCTGAATCCATTTAAACCAGAGCTTCCCTGACTGGAATTCCATCCATATGCTTTCCTACTATGATAAAATGCCAAAAGCAAACCAGGGTTTGTGTGTTTCATTGTGAATCGAGCCTGAAGTTTAGTTCAGTTGAGCATTTGCTATTTGGGAGATGGAGTTTATCTCAAAATGGAGTTTAGTTTTACCTCCAATGCTAAGGCAAGGCTGGGTGGTGAATTTGTTTCTGCTGAGATCAGTGGAAGAGATGGTGGTGCCTTCATGGGCTGAGCTGGGAGCTGGACAGGTGAGAGCTGAGAGCACTGAGGGCAGTGGGAGCACTGCCAGCCCTTGGGGGGGCTGTGGGACTGAACCAGACCCTGCATTGCAGCTGTGAGCACTCAAACCCCACCCAAATGCTAATCAAGGACTGTGCCACCAATGGCAGGGTACCTGGGGCAGCCATGCAGGGTTCATAGATGCATTTGTGTGTGGTGGCTCTTTCTAGGATTGCAGGACCTTGTCCAATTTGCTGTCAATGTGACACTTTAGGAAAGGGTCAGGAGAATGACAGTGCTGTGACTGGACTGTGGCTCTCCTGTGACTGGAACCTTATCCATATGTAGTGTGTGACCCTGCTGTCACAGCTGAATTAGGATGGTTCTCCTAAAGCAAAAAGACTTTGCCATTAGCAAAAGCAGAGGTCCTGGTAATGGCTGTACATCTGTACCCACTCTCCAAGTTTCTTTTGTGGGGTTTTTTTGGCTGTTGGTTTGTTTGAGTTTTTTATTCGTGTTGGAGTGTATTCCCCAGTAGTCAGTGAAATGGGCAGCTAAAGAGTACAAAGAAATGTTAATAGTAAAGGATGTCATCAAAAGGGGAATTACTACAATATCTGTAAAGCCTCTCCTAAGTATTCATTTTTAGAAAACTGAGTATGTGCAAGAGTGATTTGTATTTGGTTACCTCAGTCATGTGCTGTCAAACAGCTGTGTTTTAGAAGGGTTGTTTGGGTTTTTTTTCTCCTCTTAGGATAAATATCACATTGCACAAACAAAAAGTTTGAAGGCATAAGCCTAAAAATACAATCTGCAATATACGGTATAGCAAAATGATGGCTGAATAAAAAACTCTCCCTAGAAATTGCTCCAAGGTTTAAAGAGAGATTCCTATGGAGCTTGTGAAGATGTCAGGCTAGCTCACATCATAACCTAGTGAAAATTCATTTTTGTTGTCATAAGATGCTCACACATGCACACAAATACACACACACACTCTCATATACACTTGTTTACAAAGAAAGCCAATTTTCTTTATATTTGTTCTTATGGCTTTAAGTTTCACATTGCAAAAGAGAGTGAGACAAAGACCAAAGACTTCAAGAAATTCATCCCTCTCTGGTTGCCCTCATGCCTGAAATGCATTAACTTTAATGGTGCTTTTTTTGGACTGGGCAGGAAAAATGCAGGTGTATCATAAAGCTGCATTTGAGAGAATAAAGTGACAGGAAGGCTCTAACTTGGTTAATGGGGAGAGAAGGAAATAATGTGAAAAATCCTGAAATGTGTGCAGAGGGCAAGGTTACCTGAAATTTGAAAGGTGGAGAAATAGCCCAGAAAGCTTAAAGACATCATCCTGGGCTGAAAGTATAAATAAACTGAGTAAATGGTGGCAGCTGTTCACTGGACCATTAGAAGGGCAGGAGCTCCAGTGGCTGCTCCGTGGAGAAGAGTAACTGCTGCAATGATTTCATTTTTAGAAGCACCTACAGTAAAAACAAACACAAAAAANTCTGTGCTCTTTTTTTTATGGCTGACATTTTAAATTTTGAAATGTCATCGTCCAGAATTCACCCCAGCAAGTGCAGGGCGTGTTCCTGCCAAGCTTTGCCAAGCTCTGCTTTGGTGCTTTTTGAATGTGAAAATACCAGCCTTTTTATTGCCCTGGCTGTTCAGGAACGTGATCCTAGTAACAATTTCCTTTTCCCCATTGTAACCTTTTTTTTTCTTCAGCTCTGAGATTGCTGTGTGATGTTTTGGTAGCTGATGTCCTGCTCTCAAATCCAGCAGCCCCCAAATCCACATGGTGTCACTTCTCAGTCACACAGACCCCCAAAAACCCAAAACCTGCTTGTAGCAGTGGCACTCCCATAAAACTGGGGACTTGCAGGTAAATTCTGCCTGGCAGTTGCTGTGTATTCCCAGCTGATGTAGCCAAGTTTATGGCAGTGAGTGGAGCAGGGTTAAACACTGACGTGGTGCTGAGGTTATTCAAGCAAGAGTGGAGTGAATTAAACAAGGCAGGTAGGAGGGAAGGGGAAGAAATGGGGAGAGACATCACCCTAATCACAGTAATGCAGTCAACGTCTCTGTCCCTTTGCACTACTATACTTTAAATTAATAACATCCATTTTACTAAATATGGTGGCAATTATGCTTGATCTTTTCGTGGAGCTCAGTGGAATTACTGTCACTGAAACCACTTACAGCTCGGGCTGTTCAAGATTGCTGGGGTGTTGTTTCCATCCACAATAACCACAGTGGCTTGGGGCTTGGATGGAAATTATAGTGAATAGTTTGTATTTAGAAAGCTTTTAAGTCTGCTGTGGTTGAGAGGCCCCTGGTTATGCACATCCAGCCCCGAGGCTTTATCATTTCAGCCTCTCTTGTCCTGCCACTTGAATTGTATTGTGCCCTTGTGAAAAGCGACGTGCGCTATAAAGAACACAGGGAAAGATGGATATTTAAAGCTGCAGGATTTTTATCTGAAACGAAGAAGGAAATACAATGATAATGCCCCACTGAGATTTCCCATCCAAATCACTTTAAACTAGAGGTGCAAGTCCCTTAAAAATTAATTTGCTACAAGTGTCATTCCTGCAGCAAAGTTAGCACTGGTGTCTCTCCCAGGAAATGTCTCAGCTTATGGCAGCTGTGGTGGCTGGGATTTTGTGCCCCCAGTCAGGAGTGTTGGGCTGCCTGCTCAGGGAAAGTCAGATTTCCTTTGAGGCAGCTGATCTCCATGGATTGAGCTTTTGTTAGCTTTTAACTGGGATTAAAGAATAGGAGGGGTAAATCCACTGTGGAGTGATATGTAATTGTATGTTTGCCTCACATTTAGCTGATTGAAACTTTCCTCCAGGAAAATATCAGGAGAAATTTCTGAGAAAACGTTCCATTTACATTGTGCCACCAAATGCTTCAGATAAAAACATACAGCTTTAGCTAAACAGTCTTTTTTTCTGAGATTAAAAAGGACTCTTTGGAGCCTCTCATCGGGTCCTACCCAAATGGAAAGTTTTACCATTTCTAACATATTTGTCATTATAGGAACAGGCCCGTTGCAAAGCACAAGTCATGTGCATCTTTGCATGTAACAGGAATTTAAAATTGCATTGTACTCTCACATTTTTTCCCCATTCAAAGGCTTAACAACTGATGGGAGATAGAGCCCTCCAAACCTTTCACTGCTAAATGCATTATCTCTCCCTAAAGCAATGCATGTCCTTTGGTCTTTTAAAAATTTCCTCCTAATGGAGTCCTTGGAACATCTTGAGGCAGGCTCACGCTGGAGAGCAAGAGAATAATTATTTGTGGGTGGTGCTATTTTTGCTGAAGCTTGGATTGTAGCTGAAAAAAAAAATGTTGCTGTTAGAGTTTCTCCCACACTCCCTTATCTGCAAACCCCACCAGCCCTTCACAGCAGGGCTGGATCTCTCCGGGGTGGCTGCCTTAGAGCAGGGAGTGACCTCCCAGGCCAAAACTGATAATTCTGTCTTCACCTGGGAGCTCCTCTGGCCCTGTGCACTTGGGATCAGTGCTGTCAGGGATAATGAGACGCTGTGGCAGTGGCAGTGACTCTGCAGATGGTACAGATGATAAATGGTGCTGGTCGCTGCTGGGTGCTGCTCTCACAAGCCTTTGGCCACCTGGAGAGCAGGAGCTCCTGAGGGCAGGCACTGCTGGAGGAATTCACTTCCTTGTCCCTTTTTGTGGGTTATCAGAGCGAGTGTGGAAATCCTGCAAAGTGAGATCGTGCCACAAACCGCAGAAAGGGCAGATCTGAGCAGTTACTGCCCACTGTGTTTGTCAGAGAAGGGCTGAGCCGACGGCATTCACACCTGGATTCCTCCCTGGGTCAGAGCTTTTCCTGAGCTGTGACCCAGACCTGGGTCTGGATCTGCACTGTGTGGCAGTTTGGGAGCAGGGAAGGGATTGACCTGCAGGATCTGAATTTTGCTTGTGGCTTTGTTTATTGTTTTCACACCCTGTCTTTGAATAAGTTTCCCTGTGAGGAAATGCCAATAGAGTTGTCAATATTCACCCAAAAAAGAGCTCCATATAGGTAGAGCCAACAGCAAAACAACATTCAGTGAGAGTCAAAGCAAACCCTGTTCATCTACAGCAGCAGCATAAAAGGCATGACCCCTATGCTACAGCAGTTTTCATCTGTGATGGGAAAACACCTTGTCTGACCTCTACTCTGAAAACCACCAATGACCTTGATCATGTAAACAGGACAAAATGAATTTGAAGTCTTATCACAGTTCTCATAACGGAATTCAGATTTGTTTGGCTTTTTTTTTCTTTTTAATTTATGTATGTGTGTGGTTGTGTGGGAAAATATAAAGCTTTTTTGTATCAAATAACATCAATCCTTGCACACTCTATGCAAAATTTTGTAAGCATTGCAATAATGCTATGAATTACACAAGGAACTATTTTAACTTTATTACACTTTCTGTATAAAAAAAAAAGTTTGTATTTAAATGATTTCAACTGCAATCTTGTAAAATATATTAATAAAATAATGATTGTTAAGAAGGAAAGAGATGGTGGGGGTTTTTTTTGTTGATCGCTGTAGAAGATGGAATGAGAACTTCTGTGAACTGCTGTTGGAAGAAAACCTGTAATCAACAAAACAAAGGATTTTGTCTTTGGGGGAAATTGAGTATTCCTTATTTTGTAGAATTTCTCACCCTTGTCCTGCCATTAGAGACCCACAGCCAAGATGAGTTGCAGGCATTGAGGTCCTGCCTGAGCATCACAAACCTCTCAAAGGGCATCACTTTCTGCTACAGAGGATCTGGTGCTGCTTCTGCTCCAAACCAGCAGGAACTCAAGGTTTTCCAAGAGGGACCAGAGCTGGGTATAAACATCCAGAAATGGATCCCCACCTGCACACAGTGAAAGGAGCAGGAGCTTGAGTCTGCCTGTGAAAAAATAATAATTGTAAAAAAACAACTAAACACCAAAAGCAGCAGCCTGGACCAAGTCACAGAATGCATCTTGGAAACCTCTGGCTGCTTTAATGATTTATCAGTTTTATTTTAATTGGCCAGCTAATCAGCTGCTCATTGGTGACTCCGCACATGCCAGGCAATCACTTCTGAGGGCATTTTGCAGGAGCTGGGTTTTAAATATGAATTTGTTCACCCTGGATTTTGTCAGTAAATGAGAGCATTGATTGAGGCTCATTATCTGAACAAATAGCAAGATTTCAATCCAGGTGGAAAGTTGTTTGTGCCTTCCAAACCCTCGGAGAGAAGAAGCCCAGTCCCCACTGGGACACAGCCAGACCCCAGGCTGGAGGAACACTTTGCAGTGTTTGCCAGTTTGCAGGGGCTGCTGTTTTACCAGGCTCCAAATAAGTTCCCTCAGTTCTGTTGCGTGGGCACACCCAGTCTCCTGACCTCTCCCTGGGTCCTGTACTGTTTGCCCTTTAAAAAAATAAATAAATAAAAAGACCAAAAAAAAGACATCTTTCAGCTGCAGTTGTTGGCCTGAATTTGGAATTTCCAGCAAACTGACAATGAAAGAATTCACTAATGAACCCCCAGAAGCACTGGCAGTTGGCAGGAAGTTCCCAGCCCCCCGAGATGCAGCTCTGTGTAGCTGCAGGGGCAGCAGCAGCACTGCCATGGCAGCAGTGGCCAGGACCTTCCCCAGCCCTGGGACACTCCTCAACACCTCCCTCTCTATGGGGTGGCATTTAAGCAGTGGGGAGCTCTGCAGCTCAGCCTGCACTGCAGCATTATTTCTGGTGCTCTCATGCTGGAAATGCTGGGTGGTACTCAACAGCAGCAGCATCCTCTCCATTTTGAAAGCTGGCAAGCCAAAACCAGATTTGGCTTTCAAAATCAGCTCCTGGGGAAGTAATCAAAATGTAATTTCTTCCCAAGTATCTTGCCTTTCACTTTTTAAGAAGTACTTCCCTTTTTTTTTTTTTCTTGCTTTCCTTCTACTCTTACAGGTGATTAATTGTTTCCTTTTTTTATCCTAAATAGCAAAGATAAACAAAAAAGAATTACCAAATAAAGAATCATTAAGATAAAATGAGTCCATTTATACTCTCTAAAATGGTAACAACTTCCACAGTTTAGAATTTTATGTGCAGCTGGGTTTTCATATTTTTCATCTGAGTTCAGTACAGACAAGTTGCTACTGCTGAAGTTCAGTTGTTAAATCTGGGTGATTATTTTTTATTTTTATGAACAGTGTCCAGAAAATCAGCAAGGAGAACTATCTGTTTTTAACAGTTTTTCTCCAGTGCTATGACCTTGATTCTTCTCTCCTTAAACTGAACTGAAAAATCTTCCTCAATTTAGTGATGAAGGTTCAGACCTAAATAGCTCCAGTGCCAAATGTATCCCAGAGGAAAATTATATGGCCTCATTTAATAGAGAAAAATCATGAAGTCAAGCCAGCAGCCAGAACTTGGCTCTTTTCTGCAGTCATTTCAGGATAAAAAGCGGAGTGTAAGTAGTCTTTAAATATTTGATTCACACTATTGGACTATTGTAATCTACATTACTGATATGATCTGCACTTATTAAAGTTGGGATTTGTGAATAGCCCTGCACATAACAGCTCTGCTTCAGGCCATCACACAAGCAGGCCTGTGTATCACCAGCTCTGGTATTTTCCCTTTCACACCTACATGGGCATTTTTTTTACCCCATTTCTGGGCTTTGCTTTCAGTCTCCACAGCAGTGCAGGAAACCCAGCCCACTGCCTCCTGACTGAGGAATGCACATCCCCATCTGCTCTGCATGTAGGGAGGGGAGAGGCACAAAACACCATTGGTATCTCTGGAATAACCTCCTTGGATTTGGTTTTCTGTTCCCCTCACTGCAGCAGAGCTGTCTCCAGCCCAGACTCCCCCTTGGAGTCCCCATTCCCTCCTCTCCTCCCTGCACCCTGCCTGGACCTGGCAGTGTTGGGTTAATTGTTGGAGTTGATGATTTTGGAGGTCTTTTCCAAGCTTAATGATCCTCTGCCAGCCCTATTCCTGTGCCACCCCCTGGCTCAGACTGTGGAACAGGAATATTTTAAATGACAGCAAAACCCACAAGTACACAGGGGACTGTCAGACTGCAGTGCTGCTTGGTATTTCAGCCTGCTCTAAAACAAAACAAAAAAAACATTAACTGGCCTAAACTCTACCTGCAACTTGAGTTCAGCAGCTGAGAGCTCCAAGCCAGCTGAAGCACACGATGAGATGGGATTTTCCTTGCTGGATGTGGGTCTTGCATCTGCTTTGCCAGATTGGGAAGATGAAAATAAACAGAAGACAAAAACAAACCCCAAACAAAGCCCTTTTTGCATATTTTACATATTTATACGGGGTTTGATGCTTTTATGGGAACAAACCAAGGAGGGCCCAGAGCTGAAATAAGCAGTGTTAGAGGTGACACTGGTTCCAGACAGGGTCGTGTTTGCTGTAAGCCCCCCCCCCAAAAAACCTGCCTTGGGAAATCAGGGAGATTAATAACTTCTCATTGCTTTCCAGCATCATCAGGTTTAGGAATAATAAATGACTGACTGGGAAGCGTGAGTGCATATGTGTGTATTCATGGGAGAGGGGAAGGTACATTTCTGAATAATTTGTTATTTTTCTGTCAGTTGTAACAACTCCCAAAAAACATTTGGGTATTACCATAAACCAACCTCAAAAGAGAGTTTTTGCAATACAGTAATCCTGAACCATAATAACTAAATTTGAAAATAATTATCATCTGCTAGAAAGACATGAAAACATCTATGGCAGAACCAACAGGCTGCTCTGGGAGCTCTGCACACACACACACACACACAAGATTAACACAGAATAAAGAAAGGAGAAAAGCACAGCCACTTCTAAGAAAACCCACAACCCCCCACCTACACGATGAACTTTTAAGCACAGAGTGCAGCATCCAATGAATTATTTATGAATTAATTTCCAATGAGCAGTTTAGCAGTCAAAGGAAACACAAACAGGCAGCACAGCCCTGCCTGGGGTGATGGCAGGGGACAAGGGAGGGCTGTTCCTGTGGCAAGAAGACATTTAGCAGTGTGCATGATGAGTTGCACACTAATGAAGTTTAAAACAAAAATCCAACACCAGGCAGTGCATGGGTATCCCAGCACAACCTGTGGGATATGCATGTGGCACATGCCCAGGCAGTGCCAGGGGACAGCACTTCACCTGATGCCTTAACCTGTGCTCTTAGAATAAAAGCCAAACACGGTTAGAGAGGAACAAGGGGTTTGCCTTGGTATTTATTAAGGGTCATTGGATGCACCCCAGGACAGTGCACTGGCAAAATGCCCCAACCAGACTCCCCATGTATACACTTAGAGAACTTTGCATATTGGCATATCCATCAGAGATTCCCCCCATGGGAGGCTCGAGAGAAGCCCCCTATTGAGGAATGTCCCCCCCTGCATGAGTCTATCTTAGTTTACAGAATGTGTTCTGGAGAGGACCTTGGTGTCTGGGGTGTTTTGACCCCCAACTCTGCTGTTCAGTCTTTTGACTTAACAGAACTTTGGGTCTAAGCTAGTTACCAGGTTTAGGGAATTACAAGTGTGTGGGTTAAAAGCATTAGGGATACATAAAAGCTGCATGAAAGTGTATAGCAAGAGGAATATGAGAGGGATAGATGAAAAAAGCAAAAATCATAATGGCATCACACCCCTACCACACTCATTTTCTGCTAACCTAAAATACAAGTACAACGAGCTGCTGCTTAAGGGTAATGATGGGACAAAGAAATCAGGAGACATAAAGGCCACATCCTGCTTTTAAATTAATTCTTTATAGCCAGGCTGTAAAACGGGGTGTCCCTGCCTGGCACTGGAATGGGCTCTGCACTGAGGGCTCCACACCAGCAGTGGCCTTTAGCATGACATTAAATTAATGTTCTGTGGGTCTTTCTCCCCCTCCTAGGCTGAGATGCCTCATTTGGCTGTGGCTGCAGCTGAGCCCCAGTCCTGCTGCTGTTACAGCACTGCATGCCAGGCTCTGAGGCTGACAGGCTGCTGAGCACCTTCTTTCCCTGACACCAGCAGGGAGCATGGGCACAGACAGACTCAGGTGGGTTCCTGAATTGCATTCAGCAGCTCCTGGGGCAGGGACAGGGGAGGTGTTGGAGCTAGCAGGAGAGCAGAGGCAGGAGAGGCTGGGGAGAAGCCAAAAGCAGAGCAGGCAGGTTGGCCTGGGCAGTTCTGGGTTTGCTGCAGCTCCCGTGGCACTGCCAGGCACGAGCTGTGCTGGGTCACAGTTACCTGTGCAAGCAGAGCAGCAGCAGCTCTTCCCATGCAGCTCCTGGCTGCTGCCCTTGGAAGGGCTTAAAAATGCTCAGGAGAGTTGATGTGGGCCACTCCCTTCCTGAGAAATGCAAGGGTGAAACAGCCACCTGGGCCAAAAGGGAAAGGCTAAAAATAAATAAATTAATTAATAATAACAATAAGTATCATCACCATCTGAGAGCTACTGACCTCGGAATTGTATTCTCATTCCTGCTTTGCATGAGAACTGCCAGAAGGAGTTTATGATAAGCCTTAGAAGGTGCAGGAATGGAGATGTCAGGCAATTCAGGGTAAACAATTACATAAATTACAGTTGAGCTATTTGCAATTAAAAAACATTTATAAGCTGATAAATTCCATTAACATTGCATGGCCTCTATAAAGTGACCCCTAACTGCATATTAAAGAAGGACCTGGTTTTTTTGCCTTTTCATCTCACCATATAAAAAAATAATTAGGTGAGGAGCACTTTGCCCAAACCAGCAACAGGCTGAGAGCTCTCCTTGCACGTCTTGCAGCCCTTTGGGCTGCAGCAGAAACCTGGATGCAACAGGAAAAAATGCAGCATTCTTGGGACCACTGAGAAAGAGTTCCTCCATCAGCTGCAGAGCTGAGCTGATGCTGCAACAACTTTAGTGTTGTGCACCAGAAGTCACTGCCAAGCTGCTGTAAAGTCACATGGACTCCAGCAGATCCCTGACTGCAATTACTCACTCAATTTATGAGAGCAGTTAGGACATCAGGGTGTTGTTATTTTACTGTCAACACTTGCACCTGAACAAAAATGTTTAATGCCATGGAGCCAATGCCTAGCCTGCAAATCCAGAAACACTCCAGCAAATCTAGAAGCAATTGCTCTTTGGTCAAATCTAGAAAAGAATACACTCCCTGGAGGATTTGGCAGTGGAGTGGCACTGGAACTGTCCTGGTTTATTTGGGTTTGCTCTGTGCAGAGATTAAGTTGTATGTAATGATCTTGTGAAATGCTCAGTTGGCTGCAGTTGGATAAATGGCCCATTCTAAATGATCCTCGCTGAACTGCAACATCAAGCAGGCTGTGATTTCTCACCTTGCGTTTTTCTGCACCCCTCAAGATTTCGAGCTGTTGGAATTTATCATTTCCATGAGAAATTAAACACAGTGCATGGCTCTAGTGGCAATTTCTCTGGCTTCCCTCAACCCCAGGAGCCAAGTGGAGTCTCCTTCCTTGTAGTGGAAAAGGCAGCAGAGGAATCAAAAAGAAAGACTCCCAGAGGAATTAAAGCTTTCCTGTTTCTGGCTCTGTAACTGCTGTTCAGGACTTCACCCAGCATTCAGATAGGAGATTGCTCTGCCTAGAGTGAGAATTTAAAGATGTCAGAAGAAAAAGGGGATCCCTTCAGCCATGCCAGGTGTTTTTAGCCCAAAGACAAGGTGCTGGAGAACAGGGGGGAGCACATGGGAGTCAGAGGTGAGGCTGGAAAAACTCTTTCTTCCGCTTGGGTTCCAGGCCACACTGAGGCACTTCAGCTCTGGGTTGGGGAAAGGCTGCCCAAATCACACAGGAGATGCTGGCAGTTCACTCATTGGAGCACAGGCTCTGCCAATGGCATCGTTTGGATGTTTAAAGCCCTTGGCTCTAATTGTAGCATTCCATGCTCGAATAAACAGTGCTGGGATTACAGTCATTGTGCAAAGTGGGATGGATTATGTCCCAGTTCGCCTGAGAGGGGGAGCCAGTCCTGGCTCTGCTGGGTGGGGAGCTGGCAGCCAAAGCCTCTGGCACCCTGACAGCTCCCTGCTAGGATTTCCCTCAGGATGAGAGAGCTCAGCAGGGGCAAAGGGAGGGGCTGAAGCAGACTGAAGCACCCCTTCTGCAAATGCTCCATTTAAAGGCACCTTTACCCATCCTAAGCTGATGGGATTCCAGTCAGTTCTGCAGGGGGATGGGAAGCCAAGGACGTCTCTGTGCCCCCAGAAGGCAGAGAGACTCCTGGGGACCAGGAATATTTCCTACTCATGCAAAGAAATACCAGGCTGGGAGTCTGGCTAGAGCAAAACTGGGCTGCCAAGACACTCAATTCTCACTCAGCTTTTCTCTTGCCTTGTGGTGTTCATTGTCTATAATGTGTTCAGTGAATCCCAAGCAGATGGATGAATCCTGTCACAGCAAAAGCCACAGGCAATGCTTGGAGGCCTGGGCCTCCAGGTCTTCATCTTTAGAGATGAGCAAGTTTTGAGTCTTTGGAAGAAACACTCTGACTACTGCTAATTATTACTGAAGCCCTGGACATCTGCTGGTGCATGGCAAATGTGAGAGCAGTGTCAAAATGGGATAACAGGGTTACAAGAAAGACAAATATCACCATTGTGAAGAAAACTGTTATTTTACTTGGCTACTCCATCTTTCATGCACAGAAAGATAAATTGTATGGAATGTCTGGAAAGACAGTTCCTTTCCTTCCTTATTAATACTGAGAGTCAAAAGTTAAACTCAGCAGACAAAATACAGATAGAACTAATGAAATACTGGAGCAACATCCAACATAATCTCCTGCCCAGCATAATTGAGCTCCTGTTTCCTTTCCCCTTCTGGCAGGTGGAGGATTCCCTGTGCCCTTATGCTGGGGAGAAGTGAAGAAGCAAGGAGTCAACAACAACAACAGTACAGTCCCTGAAATAACAGTGATTTCTCCAGAAATGGGATAGCTGGAGGCTACAACATCACAACTGAGCAGTAGTAGGACAAACCAGCTCTTTTTAGGACAGTTTTTGGGGAAAATTGAATGCTAGCTTGAGTTTAGCCCCTGTCTCTAAGGAACTTGGGACTTTCCCCAGAAAAAAAAGAAAATCTGAGGAGGTGAGTCCAGACTGATGGGTGCAGGAGATGCCCCATCCAAGACTGGTTTGTTCTGCTTTTCTGTATCAAATGTTACTGCACTGCTTCTGGTTTCTCCCTGGAGCACTTCCCAAGGTGGAAGCTGACAGGGAGGAACAAACAGGGCTGTGCTTTGCACAGTGGGTAATGAGATGCCAGGCACAGGGAGCACCTGACAGGCAGTGTTCTCCAGGTCCCTGTTAATTACCAGTGTTTGCTTAGCAAATAGTTGTTCAAATGCCTCAGTGCACCAACTTTTCTGGGACCACTTTGTATTTCCTAGATGTTCAGCTGCCAAGAGACTGACAGATGTATTCCTCTGATTATTTTCCCTTTAACTGGCAGAAGTTTGGAGAGCTTGATTTGACATTCCCTGCAGTAGATTCTACAGCCATCAGGTCAGACACCTCTGAGATGCAAGCAGTTGCTTTCCAAAGTGATAAAGGCAAGCAGGAAACATGAATTTAATGTGGAACCAACATTTTTCCACCCCCTGGCTAGACATGAAACCAGTGTGAAGAGCAGCTCACAGGGATGACTCTGGTGGTACAGATCCTAATCCTGAGGCTCCCCCAAGTGTGTTCACCTTGCTCTAGCCCAAGAATTTAGAGAGATCTGAGTCACCTCCAAGGCAGAATTAACATCTGACTTTTGGTTAGGCAGCACAAAAGAGCTGAATTTCTCCATTCAGGGCTCTGAAACTGCTTGTCTGCCAATACCTCACACTCATCTATCAGAGCAGCCACTGTCGGGCACAGACCTGGAGGAGCTTCCTTGTAGGAGGAAACATTTAATATTCAGCAAAAAACACCACTTCTGGATTCTCACTGCAAAGTGGAACTCCAGCCAAACTTGCAAATTTTCAGTCTTATGATAAAATTAGGCAGAGCAAAGTATTTGAGGAAGATTGACTTTGGGACAAATGCATGAGGCCAAGGTCCAGGAAATATTGTGCTTAGAACAATTCCATATAAGCCATTTAGTACCTCTGTTCTGGATTAATACATTTCGTGGGAGATTCTTCTCCAACATATAGTGAAATAATTAGCACAAAGAAGCTTCAGATAACCTGAATACTGAACCCTTTTCTAGTTCTAGTTCAGTGTGTCATTTTAGGAGAAATGCACACTTACAGAGTGAAGACTTTCAGAGGTCATCACAGAACTCTTCTCTTTGCATCCTACATCATGCAGAAGTTGTTTATGTAGAAGGCTTAGACAAAATGTGAGAAAAGCAGAAGCTCAGGAAAAGAAGAAATGAATCAGCACCCACGTGGCATCACTAGAAAATATCTACAGCAATCTTTGGTGAAGTCTTGCAGCTTGTATTGAGTTTTGAGACACCTAGGAAGAGACAATCTGCTTCCCCATGTCTGTCTACAGGCTTTTACTCTGGAGTCTGGCTGAAACTTATAAAAGAAACCTCTGTTTATCCAGAACCACTGTAAAAGGAATGATTCCTGATACCTTCTACCTTAAGCAGGAAGCCTGTCAGACCATAGAATTTTAGCTGTCAGCTAAAACCCATCAAGCAGCGACTTTAACTTCTGTACACTGCTAAAAAGAGCAGGATGATCCCTCTCATCAAGGTGAACTTTGCTTTCTGAGAACTCATGCAGGTGGCTTTAATGTACAGGTCAACGCTTCCATTTTCTGGGTGAGCATCAGCACCTCTGCACTGAACAGAGCCTTTGATCTGTTATTCAGCTCTGGGAAACCAGAGAGCTTCCTTGCTCCCCCCGGAGCTTCCTAAACAAAAGCGGTGGAAGACGATCACTATTCAGCACAGTGTTGCATTTCAGTGCAGGTGGCATTTTAATGGCTGAACACCTCAATTAGCTCTTAAAAGCAGTTGTAAGCAAGCGTTCTCACGAGCAATCTTACCAGCATTTGTAGGCTCTGCTCTGCAGAGGAACCTGTTAGAGAAAGCTTTGTCAGGCAGTGTAAGTGGTGCTGGGTGAAAAATGGATGGAAGATCCCAGTTCTGAGAGCAGGAATGAAGGGAGAGGTGGAAAAGCTCTTGTGCCAGACAGCTGAGCTCCCTTTTTTTCAGAGGACACCAGTGAAGAAATGTTGCAATCAGAGGGGCAAATCAGCTCCGTTTAAACTGCCAAGAGAGTCCACAGACTTTGTCCCACTGTCTGAGTCCCACACTGAGGGGATTATCCACATTTTGGTAGGCATACAGTGACTGCCTTTCCTGCACTTTGATTTCTTCTTTGAGCACATCAGCCAAGTTCCCTCATGGACAAATTAATTTACCTGAGATGTAGTTCAGAGAATAAAGTTCCCATCAACTTTGGCCTGTCATAGAAAAATCAGAGGTTTAATCTTTTAAACTCCCTAATTGCTGGCTCCAGATGTTTTAAAAAGAGAAAAAGAAAAGAAAAATCATAGTCAAGAACAGTTTTGTTAATCTTGCCTGATTGTTGTCTGGGTAAAAATATAAAAGAGAATTTTAAAAATCAGTTTCTGTCCCATGTAACTAGTGCCTGGGGAACAGACCTTCAGCAAATATTCATAGCAATGAAACATTTATAGACATACTGCCTAGGTTTACCTACAAATTTTCTAGCCATGTTTCAGAACCAGCACCCAGGTCTCATTATGCTACTCTGAAAACTCATGACCTGAACATCTTTAAAAGTATCACATAAAAAATTCTTTCAAATCATATAGCAGATATGGTAGAGAAGTGTATATTTTCTGAATTTCCAGCAATAAGTAAGATTTCACAACCAAGCCACAGTTTAGAGCTGCAAAATTTCTGTTAACTTCAAACAAAAGAGAATTTGGATCTCTGATCATCAGTACAGCAAATGCAAAATTTCTGCAAATGAGCTCCTGTCTAGGCAGAAGGCTGATAAATATATCTGCTTTAGTGTTTGGTTCAAAAGAAAGCCACAGGTGAAAATCCTTCTGACTTGTAAAATACATTTAACTAAACCAATCTGTCATCTATGCATCCTGCCTTACCTAACCAGTCTCTCTGTTAGCACTCATCACCATGGTATCTGAACTTCCACTGCTGGAGGTGTTATTCCAATTATTTTTGTGCAGCTGCTGACATGTAACCAAGAGCAAAATGTGAGGTTCTGTTAGAAAAATAATGCTCCAATTAGCTGCTCCTTCTTCATCTAACGGTGCAGAAAGTCCCACAGTGCAGGATCGTCTCCAGAGCCTGCTCCCTGTGGCAGTCCCTCCTCCTCTCTCTTATTGTTGCCTCTGCAGTGTTGACAGAGGAGTCTGGCAGTTCCCAGCCCGAGTCACATCCCAGAGCTGGAGCTATTTATGATCCCCAATACTGATCAAATACTGATCAAACACCTCCAGGTGCAGGAGGCACTGCTTAGCTGAATCTCCTGCCTCTCCTGTGCTGACCCCATCTATGTAGGAGGCAGGGAAAGCCTTTTTTTTTTTTTTGGTGCATCTTGACTCCTTGTGAAACCAAAAGCTCCTGAGAAGGAGAGCTGTAAATACACAGCAGCTCTGAAGGAACTGCTGCTTTGTGATCATGTACAAACTGCTTCTCTCTCAGCAGTTCTCTGGGGTTGGGAATACATTTCACGACAGACAAAATATTTCATCCAGACACAGCGTAAGAAAGAATTATAAACAACTTCAGAGACCGTTCCCAAGCTAAATCTTCATGTATCTTCTAGCTTAAAAGGCAGATATCTTGCTTAAAATTGGGATTTCAGGCTTTTCACTGTGGACCCTCCTATCCCACCAGCAGCTGCAGCTGCTAGCCAAGCTTGAAAGCAGCAGTTGGAAACCACTTCCTTCCACTTCAGCTTGTTTCCCAGAAAATGAACCAATAAGGAGATAATAGATCTGAAGATCAATGTCCCACTGCAAACAGATCTCCTTGATTTACATCCCATCTGATGGTGAACACACACTGCTTGCCTCCCCCTGCACCACCTTCCAGTGCTCCAGGGGAGGAGGGGATCTCATCTGGGGCATCTTGAGGTAACCTGACTGTGAAAAAGAGACTTGGAGGTGCTGCAGGTCTGTGCCAAGCAATAACCACTTGGTCTTGTGGCAATCTTGGCTATATGGAAGGAAAAAAAGCCAAACAACCCACGAGGTGTCAGATCACTTGAAAAAACCTGTTACAGCAGAGCTCCTTAAAGCATGGGCTGCAGCCCAGTTACCTGTGATGGATCTCAGCTTTCCTGGGGATGGCTGAACACCTGCCTGCCCATGGGAACTGATGAAAGGAGTCCTTGGTTTGCTTTGCTTGCCTGCTCAGCTTTTGTTTTGCCTATTAAGCTGCTTTTGTCTCTGACATATGAGTTTTTTCCCTTTAACCTCTCTCCCCTACCCCAGTGGAGGAGGAATGAGTGGCTGTGAGTGGGGCTGAGTTGCCAGCTGGGACAAAACCATGACACAGGAGTTGGGAAGGTTGGGGTTTAGGTTGTTTGTTTTTTTTTTAAGGAAAGGTTTTTCCTTCTCTCAACAGGACAAAATGCCTTTGGATGACAAACCAGCACTTTGTACATGCACTGCACACACACACACACACACATTGGTGCTACACCCTGGGGCTGAGATCCGCCTGTGAGGAACCACTTGCAGAGTTTTCCAGCCAGACTCTCAGCAGAACAGCAAATAAAATCTGTTTATCCCTACGAGGTGGGACTCAGCCTGATCACTGTGGGTTGTCTGGACAGTCCCAGGGAAGAGGACAATCCCAATTCCTGCTGTAACAGAGCTGATCTGAAATCTGTCCCTGACCATCCCACCCCCCAGTGCCCTGTTTGGGGCAGCAGCTGTCCCTAGCCCCATGTCATAAACCCTCATGCAGCTCACAGGGTGATACAGAGGATCTTGGCAGAAGAAGAATTAGTTCTGCCAGCAGCATGAGCCAGGCTTGCATCAGCCATGGCCATGGCAACTCCAGCTCTGGCCCCATCCCTCAGGAGGGGAGACAGCAAACAGCTCAGGTGTTCCATAGCAGTTCCTGCCCCATCCACTGACTGCAGCTCCTCCCTGGAACACCACAGTTTGTGCTGGGCTGTAAAGCACCCACAGCAGAGGCAGATCTCTTTCGTGTGCCATCTGAAAAGGGAGCTGCTTGGGAGCTTTGCAGATCATCACAAGCAGCAGAAAGGATTAGCTGGTGGTTTTGTGAATGAGGTGGATTAGGAGATGTGCTGGATAAAGCTTTACTGGCTTACAACAAGCTGGCGATTCAGAATCACCAATTTTTGCTTTCTCTTTTTGAAAACAAACCAACAACAAATCTGGAACGTGTAAGGGCTAAATCCTAATTCTGTCTCAGGCAGCAGCAGACATTCCTTTCCCCCAATTCTCTCCTGGTACAGGATGTGACCTGGCCCAGGTGACACTGTTCTCGTACTCACTTTGCTGGTGATAACCCCATTAAAACTCAGAGAGTGTTAAAAGAAACATCAACCCCTTTTCTGCAGCAAGATCCAGCCCAGAACCTCACAGCACACAAGCTTTTTGAGATATTTTGAGATTAACTAAGACATTTTGACTCACTAAAATCTCTCCCCCACTCCAATGGCTCTCAGAAAAGTAGAAAGGGGAACAAACTGCCCAGGTTTTTATCTTCAGGATATGCTTTTGTCTGAAACCTGGACAATAGGCACAGCTATGGGGGATTGACTGCCAGAACCATATTAATATTGATGAAAAGTAATTTATTTCTCACACCTGATGAACAAACAGCATCCCCCACAGGACTGGGGGATTTTGTTGCCCAGGAAGTAATGGTTTTACACACACATCACCCAAGGTTCAAGTTGTTGAAGGAAAGTGCCTGTTCTATTAAAGAATTTGCTACCTGAACAACTTTTAACATACAGAGGTCAAATATCTCTCATAGGCATGAAGCTTCTTCAATAAATAATGAGCAGGAAAAAGTGACAACGTCTTTTAAAAAGAATTTATGAAACCAAAGTGAAGGATCAAGGATTTTGCTGATCTGAATCTTTTTCAACAGCTGCCTTTTTTGGTTTAAAATAAGTACAACTGACCTTGAAACCCTTCTTAAGAAAGTTTTTCCTTTGAGAAGTCACCTTCAAGTTGGCAAGAGCTGAAGCTCTAATATTCTATAGCAACACCACCACCTCCTCCACTCCCCCAACTGCAATTAAATTCAGGTTAAAACTTTACACAGCTGAAAGGGAAATCATATATTTTGGTTATTCCTACAGTTCCTTTGGCAGCTCTGAACACTGTGGGATTATTTAGTTTTTAAACTACCAGGATTTAACTTTTTCCCCAAATAGACAAAAGTGTGGATCTAATGGCATCAACAGAGGTGTTCAGATTTCAGTGTCATCACCACAGGAATGTGAATGCAAGTGAAGCAAGACCCCAAACCCCTGAATTCTGCTTTATTTTATGCACTGTGGAGAGCAGATTTACTCTTCCAGAGTATGAAGCCTGCCACCACACCTTTGCTGGGAACCAAGGAGATAAGAAACTTTCCTTTTGGGTAAGTTGTGGCTGTTTTTTCTGACAGCCTCTGTGCCTTGTACACTTGTACCATACTTAATGTAGATAAAAGTACAAATATTTGCATAATTACATGGATGTTAAAGTTTGCAGTGCCTGTGGCATCAGTTCTAATTTAGCAAAGTGAATCAGTTCCTTTCTCTAACAATTCATCACTGCTGTGCCAAACAGAAAGGCTGCATCATGCCTGGCTGTTACCACACTCCAACATTAGCAATTCTAATTGCAAAACTCTTTTAAGTGTTACTCTACTGGAAAAAAAAAACCAAACCCAATCATCTTTTTAAAAACACAGACGTTTCTCCTCGGATCTCAGCTTTGACAGAACACAGGCAGAAATTGCAACAGCAGAATCAAGTTATAATCATGGAGAAAGTGCAAGACTTGCCATGTTTTTCTTTCCACACCATTGCCCTGCCTCGCTGGTCTGTTTTACATGGTCACAGATGGTGTGTGCTGTTAATTTGGACCCCATAAACACCAGGATGTGCCACCAGAGCTGAAAGTGGCTGACAGAGTGTCTTCACCTCAAATATTAATTGAGGCAGCAGAGCAAATTCCTAGAAAGTAGTGGGGAAATGCCTAGAAAGCAGTAGAGGAAATCCTTGAAAGTCACAGAAAAAATCTGCTGGAAAGCACAGGGAAATTCCCCCAAAGCACCACTCAGGCTTTTGGAGAGCAGCTGGGGGAAAGTCTGAGTGAGTTTGAGGGGAATTTCTAGAAATCTAAGGGCAAATTCCTGGAAACCACCATGTAAATTCCTAGAATGAGGTGGGAAAATCTCAAGAAAGTATCAATGAATTGCCTAGAAAACCACAATTAATTTTTAATTAAATTAATTTGTTAGTTTAATTCTCTGGAAAAAAGCACCAATTAACAGGACCAGAGGGAACAGCCTCAAGTCTCACCAGAGGAGGTTTAAATCAGATATTAGGACTTTTTTTTTTTACAAAAAGGGTTGTAAAATATTTGAACAGACTATCCAGGGAAGTAGTGGATTCACCATCCCTGGAATGGTTTATAAAAAATATGGATTTGGCACTTAAGGACATGGTTTAATGGTGAAAATGGTGCTGGGTTGATGGCTGGACTTGGTGACCTTAAAGGTCTTTTCCAACCTTAAAGCTTTTATTATTCTATGAATCGAATTCTTAGAAAGTAGTATGACAATCCTTAAAAAGGAACAAGAAAATTCTTAGAATGCATGGGGAGAATTCACAAAAAGCAATTCCTTTCCAGGAATTTTCCTGGAAAGCACATGTTGAAATGCTGTGAGAAAATCTCCAACTAAGTCACAAAAACCAACCAAACAAACAAACAAATAAAAAACCCACCAGAAACAAAACCAAAACCAAAAACCCCCACAACAAAATGCTGAAAAGCAGCAGAAAGTTGCCTAAAAGTACCAGGAAACTTCCTAAAGGGATTCTAACCCAAGGAACTTCTGGAAAGCCATATGTGAATTCCTAGGAAGACTCCAGATTGAGGAATTTTCAGAAAATCAGGGATATTGCCCTAAACCTTCTAATTCAAGAACACCTGGAAGCAACTGGAAAGCCATTTTTTAGAAAGCTTTTGGATACAGGGATTCCTGTAAAGCTGTTGGAAAAGCCTAGAAAAGATCGAGATTGACACACTGCTGGAAATCCAGGGGAGGCTTGAGAGAGAAGGGGTAGATTAGGACAATTCTCAAGGGCCATGGGAAATCCCTGGCCTGTTTTTCTGGGAGATATTTGTCCCCAGGCACAGCAGAGCCCTGTGCTCCCAGCAGGTTACAGCCACCCAAACACAACAGGGGGAAGCAGCAAAAGGACACTGTCACCCTGGAGGAGGATCTGCAGCAGTCCCTGGTGGGCTCTGGTGAATATTTCCCAAATTTGAGCTGAGAAAAACGGGGTAAGGCAGTGGAACCCTCCCCAACACCCATGTGGGGAAGGAGAGCACAGAGCTGAGAGGCTTTGGTGGCTGCTTACACCACATTAATTCAAGAAGCCCTTTGCAGTAGCTCAAGCAGAAGAGAAAAGACCCACTCATCAGAACTGATCCTTTGTGGAGAACCCATCTAATTCCTAATGAGGTTTCACTGGGTCATGCAGCTAAACAAATCCCAAAAAAGCCTTGGCAGAGGGCAGCCTCCGTGTGAGCATGAGCTCCTGCACCAGGCTGCTGATTAACTGCACCACCTGATTGTGCCAATAATTAAAAAGGCAGTGCCAGGCACAGCCAGGCATCCCAGCAGTCAGGCAGGTTACTGCTGTGGGTGCCCAAAATTTTCATCTCTTCCCTCTCTTATTTTTCCTCTCTCTGTTTGAATCTTTGAATCTCTATTATTTCCTTTTTCTTTCTTTTTTTTTTTTTTTTTTTTTTTTTTTCTCTTTTTTGTTCTATTTCCCTTTCATTCTTGTGTTGGTGGTGGTGGTGGTGGTGGTGGTGGTGTTGGTGGGATTTTTTTATATAAGTGAGCCAAAAGTTTGGGATGAAATGCAAGCAGGATGGGCTGGTAAAAGGTGGTTTTGTGGCACACTGGGGTCTCTGAAGTCACAGGGGATCTGCCTTGAGCCTGGTGCAATTTAGCACAATCTTGAAGTGTCCTCTGTGGATCATCTGGGAGCTGTAAGGAATCAGCTCCATCCCGGGCACACCAGCTCTGCCTCCAAATTGCTTTCTGTCACTTCTGGCCACTACAATCAACTCCTCCACCTTACTGATTTCTCTGATTCTAGCAGAACCTCCACGCTGCTGATGAAGAGAGCATCAGAGATTGCACAAAAAGCCCAAAGATTTGGGGCTGTCAGGTCCTGAGCACGTCTGATGGCTGTGCCAGGGACAAGAATGGAAAGAGGGAGGGATGATCCCACCCAACAGCACCTGCCCTCTGCCACCACCCCACACCCTGTCTGCAGCTCAAGGGCTGCACATCACTTTAATTTTGTAATTCCCATGTCACCCCCTGTGGGTGGGGGGTTGGTTTGTGCAGGAGGGGAATCGTGTCTATATTCACGGATAAATTGAAAATGTATTAAGCCTGTCAGTTATCCTGGTTTATGTACATATTTTATTTCTGCTTCATATTCAGCTCTTTCACAGCCACAATATTTTGTGTTCCTTGTATGAAAATTAATAAAAAAAAATTGGATCATCATGAAAGGCTTCATTTCCTTAAGCTAGCAGTGGTGAGAAAAAATTCCATCTGCTTTATGTCACCTCAGTTTCAATCAGTCAAAAGTAAATTTCCATCAACTCAATCCATATACTTTTCCTCTCTGTTTACTCTCCCTGTACTGCACAGAATCAAGCTAAAGTGCAGGAAGACTTTTATGGGCTTTTTAGATTAGTGCATATGGTGCTGCACAAAGACAAGAAATACATCTTGCTTGCACCCTCCTGTTACTGCCCAGGGAAACCACTGAACACATTCCACGTGCCTTATTTCCCACCTGGATTTATGCCACTTCTCTTTGCAGCCTTTGAAATTTACTTATATTCTTCCCCTCAGATTAAGGAACTATTCTGCCTGCTGTTGTTAATCGCAGGCTGTGGCTGGGTCGCCTCTCAACCTTCCCTGGGATAAAACCTTGAAATGACTCAACTTCTTCAGCCCAGTTTTCAAGTTTTGTTGTTATTTTTTAACCCACTATGATTTGAAGGACAGTTTTGGCCAGGTGGGACCGACCTAAATGCTGTGTTCCCTCTCTGGCTTATTTGGGATGGTGGGAACAGACCCCACCCTGTCTCTCCTTTTACCTGATAATTGCATTGCTGTGCTAATTGCTACTGGCTGCCTTTCTCCCACTACCCCAACACAGCCCACAAGAGGTTTTAAGAAATGGAAAAAGCCTGGCTGCCCAGATTTTGCCTGGGAAAACTGACCTTGACCACCCTATAGACATCACCCTGTGACGGGCCCTGGGGATCTTCTGCACTGCAGCTCCAGCACATCAGGCTGGAGGAGAGGAAGCACTGCCATGGTGCTGAGAGGGAAAATTCCCTGTCCTGACTTAGGGAATTTTGGACAGACCTGCTGGCAGAAGCTCTGGGTGCTGTGGAGAGCTGCCCCTCCAAGGCAGGGAGCAAGGGATGGGGATTAGAAGTGAAAGAGCCCCCAGCACAGGGCCTGGAATGGCGGAGTGCTGCTGCCCAGGGTCAGCTGCAGGGCCAGTCCTGGAGCCCAAGGCAGCCAAGCACACACCGTGTTTGTGCAAACACTGGGCAATTCATTTGCTTTTTTGCACCCAAAGCTCACTGGTTTTTGCCAAAAAGACTTTTCTGATTTCTCTCCACGCCTCTCCCCCATAGCCATTACATGAAAGTTATTTGCTCCAAGTAATTGAGAAGGGATGGGCAGGGCAAGCAAGCCACTCACATTTTGTTCAAAATCCTTTTTGTGCCCTTCTGGTTTAGTTAAATTTGGTCAGGCTTTTCTGCTGCCCTTTGGACCATAGCAAATAACTCATCACTTCAGATTTGGGACGGTGGAAAGAGAAGGAACAGGAGTGCCACCTGCAGCAGAAAGACTAAAATGTAGGTCTCCTCCAGCCCCAGGGATCCGGGTCTGCAGGCTGAGTATCAAGCAGGGATTTTCATTTTGTCCATATATAGCTCTGACTTTCAGGGAAACCATCCTGTGCAAAGACAGAAAACTCAGTGCTTTTTAGAAGTGGGAATCTCTGTGTTGCTATTTTCCAAACCCACTGGCTGAATGAAGGCAGATGATGATTTGGCTTGGCAGGGACCCTGAATATTACCCTGCAAGCATTATTTTCTGCAGGCATCACTGTGATGCTTGCAGGAAACACCAAGTGAGCTCCAGCCAACCAAGTGCTTGTGGGTTTAGGATGGTGCCTGCCCAGGCCAGCAGCACTTTGCCAGTGCCCTGGCAGCAGTGTGTGACCAGAGTCCCAGGGCTTCAGTCCCTGCAGCTGGACCCTCCCTTCCTCCAGCAGCTGTGGGGAAGTGTTGGGCTCTCAGTGGCCCTGCAGAGACCATTCCTTCTGAATAAACACACTGTGGAGTGACAATGAGTGTAACCATGAGCAAACCTTCCCATAACACTTCCCATGCCAGCCTCCCTCACTGGGAACCCCCACTGAATCACACCTGGCTTTCACATTGTCCCCTGAGGTCTCAGGTGGCTTTTTTCCAGCTTTTTTCCAGCTTTTCTTGCTGCCTAACCACAGAAGAGCTGAGAGTAAGACCCAACAGTGCTCTTCCCATACTGGGCTGTAGGACTGTAACTTCTGCCCAGGGCTTCAGCAGGACCAGCAGGGATTGCACTTGCAGCTGCTGCTGCCTTAAATCTTGTTGAATATCAATTTGCTAATGCCAATCTTCTGATTTAGTGAAAGCAGACTTACACAGTGACACCTTAGTTATGTTTTCAATCAATCAGCAGGCAATTCATGGACAATCCCTGTGACACTCTGCACTCATGGCTAGCACAGAACAAGCACCACAAGCCCCAGTGAGAAAAGACACCAGCCTGACCAGATTTTACATACACACAAATATAGCCTTTTTTACCCTTTTTTTTCTGAAATATAACAGTGCAGAACATCTGAGTTACCCAATGTCCCAGACAGCCAAACTCTGACCACAGGCTTTGCAACAAGACATGGGCAGAGACAGACTCCTCATGTTCCATTGCACAAGATTTCCACAAGCAGCCACAATCAAACATCCTTGGGGTTCCCCCAGCTCCAGTTTCTGCTCACAGACCTCCTGCACTGCCCCTCTTTCACTGGCACTGAGGCTACAGCCAGCTGAGTCAAAACTCACTTTTAGTCACAGGCCAGCACAAATTCTGCTGCAGCATTTGGGAAAGAATGGGCAGCTCTCACAGAGCATCTCACAGAGCAAAAATGCCAGGAATGTGGCAGGGAGCAGCACACAGGGAAGCCTTGTGGGAAGAAGATGCTCTGATGTGATCACACAGGCAGGATTAAAAGCATGTGCACAGAAGGAGTATTTCAATTAACTGCCAAAAAAAAAGAGAAAAAAATCCAAAACCAACTGTAAGTTTCCATAAAACATCTTCTATCAGAAAAATCCCATTTCAGTTAAACTCAAACATTCTGAGGACGCTTGCTTACTAATGATTTCTCATTAAAAGAAAACACAGGTCATCCCATAAGCATCTTGGTAACATCTGTCTTGCAATCTGAAAATGTCAAGATGAAGCACTTCAACAGCTTCAGCAGCAGCGCGGTGTGGCTTTGGCACATAAATACATTCCTGTATTTACTTTGCATTATAGAAAATATCAACTGTTTCAACTGACCAACCAAACAAAAACCTAATCCAAAAATACAGCTTTGTGGGGCATCAGCCTCACTCTTTAAAGGTCATTTTGAACAGGAAGAGGTATTCCAAAATCAAGGAATTTTCCAAGTTTGACAATCTCATCTTAGCCCGTGCTCCTAACATGGGGAGCAAAACAGGAATTCACAAGGGAGGACACAAATCTTGTCTGACCACCAGCCCAGTTCAGGTTCACCAACAGACAGAAGTTTATACAAACTCTCTGAGGTCAGTAGTGCAGTGCTTGCTGAGAGAGCAGGTCAGAAACAGGAAATCCAAGAGGACATAAAGGCATTTTGTCTTTTATTACAGGATCTAATCCACCAGGATTTGATGGGTGAAGGCATAACCTGCTGTCAAAAGCCTCCTTCAGCTTGTTGCAATGAACTTGTGGTTGGAAACTTCCTGTGACAGCCAATCCAAAATTACTGCAGGTGAAACTTGTTCTTTCCTTTCCTGAAAGCATCAGAAGATCACATCCAGGTTATGGCCCTTTTTTACATCCTGGAGGACTCAGGGTGTGCAGCTGGGTCCCTTAGATGATGCTTTAAATCTTTAACATGCCTTTCAAGCATCTGTATGGCTTTAAATGTGCCTTCCCCAGAAGCAATTTAACCAGAAAATTGCCTTGCTTACTTCACACAGATGCAGAAGACAGCAAAAACCCCACAAAAAACCTAAACTGCTGCAAAAGAGAAAACATGGGTATGTCAATAAAATGAAGAATCAACACCAAAGTCATTGCAGATTAGTGGAGCACATCTACCAAGCTGATTTTTCTCTGAAAACTTGTAAGCAAAGCTGATGGGTCCCAGCAAGGCTGGAGCAGACCTGTGGATCCTCCCAGGAAGGAGGTGCTCAACAAGGGGAGGATGAGGGCTGGTGCCTTCTGCAGGGGGAGAATTCATGGGGCTTTTGGAATTTCTTGACTTGCAGTGTACAGATGCTGTGATGGGAGCCTGAGAGAGACCCAAACCCCTCAGCCACACAACCAGAGATGTGGCATGAGAGGAAAATGCTGTGCCCTGGTGTTTATGAAGAAAATTGTGAGTGGGAAGGTCTCAGCCGATGAGCAAGCAGACACTGATCCCATCCTGTAAAGACAGAACTGCACTGGCTTCTCCAAGCCCAGTTGGATCCCCCTGACTTCCCACTGACCAGCCCTTTACTGCAGCATCAATGGCTCAGTTAATCCTGCAAAACAGCCAGGATGTGGCCCTAGGCTGGGAAAACAAGTCAAAAAGGAGCAGAAGTGCCAGAGTGCCCTCACAGCAGAAATTAAATCTCTGTCCTACACCTCTCATCAAGCTTAACTATCTTGAAGGGATGATGAAGAAGAAGAAACACTAGGATGGGGCTGGCAGCCTCCTGTTGGTGCCTATTCTCTGTCCTGCCCTCACTGAGTGGGAATTGATTGCTGTCAGACCAGCGTGGTTCAGGTCCAGGCTGGAGCCCTGTGTCCTGGTCTGGAGCCCCTGCAGCCCCAGTGCTGAGCCCTGGCTGCTTTCTGAACTCATTAAAGAGCCTTCCTGGCCTCAACGTGCTCCTGAATTATTCAAGAGGAGAGATGGGTTCTGGAGCAAACAAACAGAGGTGTCAATAGGTGACCTTGGGCAGAGGCACTCTGTCACCTGCAGAGAGATCACTGCAGGCTCCCTGTCCCTTTCACAGGGATATTAAAAAGATTCAAATAGAATAAATAATGCCTTCCACACCAGTCTCCTTCACTTCCTATGTTGACAATTTTCCTCCCAGCAAGGTATGCTGCAGAAAGCTGGAGCTTTTCATTTGCTGACTGCAGAAACAGCAAACAAAGTCTTAGGAGCAAAAACCAGGGAGTTTTGCATCTGCAAGCCATAAGTGACTGGGTTTTTTAATCTGAAATATAGTCTTTAATTAGTACTAATCTAGTTAGCTCCCTAGGACTAAGATGTAAGTTTGCCATAATTCTTTCAAATGCTCCTGTAAAAAAAAAAAAATAATGCTTTCCCCATGTAAGGCATCATTCTCAACAGAGCCATTACAATGTGGATGCAATCTGAGGAGTCAGTGCTGCTGGTTTGAGGGTTGGCCAAGCACACATTTGTCTTTTTTTACAGAAGACAGCAGAGAAGTGTTTGGAACAGATGCACTTGTACAGACTTTGCTGTCAGAAAATGGCAAACTAGCATCTCTGACTTTGGGATTATTCTGTGCTGCTTTCAGAGTCCTTGCTTTGACCAAAGTTACAAGCCAACTGAGTGGCACAGTCAGAAATATCAGCAAAACTACTCCCTGCTGGACCCTCTCTTTTTCCTTGTTATTCATGTATTTTTCCTCGACTCCTTTACCTTCTGCAGTGCTAAAATGCCACCCTCTGCACAAATTCAATAGTTACACCCCAGAGCTGATGATCGAATTATCTCACAATTGCTGCCTAAAGAGATTTAAATCAAACAGAATATATTGGCTCTTTTTATTGTGAGCACAAGGGAGCTGATTCCTGTATTTTCAATCACGTTAAAGTGGGGAATCAAATTAATCAGGAATTGGATGAAGTGGAAGTTTCTTGATCAAAAATTTTATTGTGAAGTTCTCACATGAATTAGACCTGTAGGCTGAGGAAGCAGCTGCACTTGGCTTACCCGAACTGAAGGAGTTTGTGCCTGCTGGAAATGCAGCAGCAGAGTGGCACCTAATGGCCAAACATCTTCAGGGAGCTGCTCTGTCCCTCCTTTTCTCCCTTGCCATCATTCCTGGCACTCTCGTGTTTCACTCTGTCCTGTTCTGCATGATACAAACCAAAAGATGCTCTCTTTCCTATGACAGATTATTTTTTACTTCCCTCTCACATATCGTGCCCATACATCTGAAATCAAAAGGAGCTTTAACTTATTTTGTCCTCCTTTAATGTATTAGTGGCTGCTGTTGCATTAAAGTCTGAATGGTGTGAGCCTTGTCCTCACCCATGTCACACCAAGGGTGTGAGAACAGCCAGATACCCCAAATAAAGGCACAAAATTCCTCAGGAGCTTTCCTCCTCAGCTCCCAGAACTAAAAGTGATTTATGCCCAGAGAGGCAAGGTTTCATCCCTTCAGCATGGAAGAAAAGCAAAGGCAGAGCTAAACCTCCTTTTGCTGTCCCAGGAACACACCCAGAATTTCCAACTTTGCAATTGCAAAGTGAGGTTTGAGGGGTTCTGTTGCCTAATGATCCTTAACCTGCATGGAAAGGGCAGTGGAGATTGTGCTGTGCCAGAACTCTCCTGTGTTCCCATTTCCTTGGTGCAGTTTTTGCTGCAGGTGGTTTTTGCAGCCATCTAAATATTAAATACTCCAGCAGCCTGTTCCCAGGAGAAGGTCAGTTCCAGAGGCAAACAGAAACACTGAATTAATCTGATCAATGTTTTATAACCAGTGAAAAATTTGCAAATATATGTCCCATACACAGTTTCTGTAACAATGCCTGCATTCCATGTCCAGAAACTGTATCTTATTTTTTGCAGAGAATGGTTTTAGATGGAAAGCAGCACTTTTTGTCCTTGCTAGGAGGTCACTAAACCCATGAAATTCACCCAGCTATACCAGCAGAACACAAGAATCTCCCAAATCTCCTACAATCGAAGGACTAAATTACGCTTTTTTTATTCAACAGGATTCTGCTCCTGTGACGAGCTTCTCATTAACCCAGCCTCTGGCACTCTTGTTTTGGACAAGTAAATGCACACAGGTTGGTAAAATCACAGGGCAGAGATTTTCTTTTCATTTGTATTCATTTGCAGGCCCAGAGAGCGACGGCACGATCAGGGCTCATTTGCAACACAGCCAGCAACATCAGGGAGAGGGGGAAGGAAGGAAGGAAGGTCAGGAAGCCAAAGAGGCCCAGAAAAGGACTGAGACACCTCTCTGGGTGCCCACCTGGCAGTGTGGCAGGTCCCAGGACAGCTCTTCCCATCACATACTCCCAATAACCCACTTCCTTCCCATTTCCACTCTTGCCAAGAGCCACATGTCATGAATTTCCTGTTTTAATCACTTAGTCCTATTTTCCAGGACATTCATCATCTCATTAGCAGCAAATGCCTTTATTAAGTTAAATATGAAATCCAGCACTAAGCTGTTCAAATGGGGTTTTAGGGGCATGGACAGGTTTCCTTCTCCCCTCTTTCAATCCTGTAGCATCCATATTCAAATCATTCTTGTATATATTCATGTAATTGGCTGGTCTCAATCTTTAAATCACTGTATTTGTATGGAATCTCCCTTTTCCCATGAGGAAGTAACATTTAATATAGTTCAATGTTCACCTGCCTTTTCATAGAGTCAGATGAAATAGTGCCTGATTAATTTTATCCATTAGTTCCCTGTCCATTTGAATCATGAGGAGGGGAGAGAGGAAATATATTTAAATGCCCAATCCTTTCTCACAATTCATCTATTTTGGGGTTCCAGAAAGTGGGCCAAGAACATAGAAATATCCTGGTTTGTGATCTCTGACCTGGACCCTGCTGGCCTGCCCTGACCCTTGTCAGGAAAAATTCCCTTGCAGGGAGAGACCAAAGAGCTTCCATTTATTTGATTTCACCAAGGGAAGGTGAAGAGGTCTCTAAAGTATCCACATGATTTTCTGTTAAGGAAGATCTTTTTAATCCATCAGACAGGGGCAGGACAAGACCCAATGGCTGGAAGCTGAAACTGGATCAATCCAAGATAAATATGGGGAGTCATTTTCTAATTATTATTTTTCTACAAAGCAAAGGGAGTAATTAACCACAGGAACATCTTCCATTAGTGCCTGATAGATTTTCTATCATGGGCAGTACTTGCACTAAAGAACAATCCTGCTCAATCACACAGGGCCAAGCAGAAGGAAGAAGGTGAGGTTCACTTCCAGTTGTGCCACTGGTGAGAGAAACCCAGGATGCTGGCTCCACTCTGGTGCCAGTGGCTTTTTTAAAAAGCAGATTAAAAAAAATGAACCAGCTGAAAAAGAGAAGTACAAAACAATTAAGGATTTAGAAAATGTTAAGATTCCACAGGACATCTTAAAGGTCAAGTTTGTTTAACGAAAAAAGTCAAAGCCAGTCAGTGTTGGGAATGAGTGTTTTCCAAGGGAAGAAATATTGGTGCTGGGTGGAGAAAGGCACAGTAAGGAACTACATATGCTTGATAAGGTAGAAAATAAAAAAGAAATTAAAAATTTAAGGGTTTTTAGTCTTCCTAAAAAGACCTGATTTGGTTTATCTGCAGGATCTCGGTGCTCACATTACCAGCCAGAGGGAAGCCACAGAGGTGTTTCTGAGTAGCAGCTCCAGCAGCCAAGCCTCCCCAAAACCCTGCTGTGATGTCTCTCCAACAGCTTTTCCATCCAGCAGTGGGATGGGACAGTTTTTGGCACAGCTGTGTTACTGAAGTCCTGGGATTAAGGTGTTGCCACATCCTTGTGAAACAGGGAAAACAGGGAGTGCTGGCCGAGCAAGGAGGGAGTTACACAGCCCAGCCCAGCCCAGCCCAGCCGCCCTTTGTTGTTATTGTTATTGTGAACCCAGAGGAAGTGAGAGGAATGGCTGCAATCTGGGGAACACACAGGGATTTTCCAGCTGATGGAGAGTGGTGCTAGAGGTATTGTCACTGTTGCTTAGGCAGCCCAGCAAAGGAAAGTGAGGAGAAATGCTGAGAAGGGACTGTTACTCACATCTGCTGTGCATTTCAGGAAGGGCCAGGATGAGAGACACCCTGAAGGGAAGCAGCTGAGATGGAGAGAGCAGCCTGCTCAGAGGGGCTGCTGGGCTGTGCTGCTTTGAGCACTGGAGATGGTACAGCCCAGCTGTTGGAAGCAGATTTGAAACTAAACAGAAGTGCTCTGCAGTCCCTTGCAACATCATTTTGACGAGCCTGGGAACATCAAAAAAAAGTTCCTCCACCAGTGGGGCTGATACACTTTCTCTGATATTTTAAAATACTCAGGTCCCATTGTGACAAGTGGGTCATGCCCAGGGAGATGTGGAGCAGCTCCTCTCCAGAGGGACCAGACCCTGGGAAAGACAAAGGCTGGGGCAGGAGGCAGCTGTGGAACGTGGCACCCATCTGCAGCCACCCCTGTGCCAGCAATTCCAGCTCATCCCACTGTCCAGCTGGGCAGGAGCCCAGCACTGCCCTTGCTGTTTGCTGTTGTTCCTCACAACACAGCATGAATGACGTGCTGATTTGCTCCCATAATCTTGGAGACAACTTTGTGGGATGTGGTGGACGTTGGGAAGCAGAAAGGATTTCTCTTTCTATTAAAATAACATCAACAATACCTATTAAAAAAAAATCATGTCCCATGCTCCCTTCCTTAGAGAGAGGGGTATCCCTGGATTGAAATGTTTGGGTAAAAATAGATGAAGAGAGAGAATAGGCAGAAGTCTGAGCCTACTCCTCCTGTAGTAGCTCCCTAAATTCTCCTGTAAAGTTCCCTAAATATCCCTTGCACTTCACCTCTGTGGCTGAATGGCAGCCTAGAGTTATGTGAGAGCACAGGAGAGCTCCCTGCTTTCTGTTTTTCCCATGGGATGACACCATAAATGGTGGGGGTTGCATCAGTTGGAAAGTCAGAGGAGACAAAAAAAAATCCTGATATAATTTTACAGGTGGCAAAGTGGAAAGCAAAGAGAAGGCACGAAAGAGTTAACTTTGGATTCAGTAAATTGATCAGTAGGATGTTGGTATTATTAATAGAAAAAATTAAGGTACCATCACTAAATGAATAGACAGGGAAGAGTCAACCATGCTAACAGATGCTATGGAATACCAGAGTCAGGAGACAACTAAATAATGTATTGTAATATCAGATACACACTGGTGACCCAGTGCTGCAACATGAAATGAAAATGAATCAATAGAAAGTAATGAGAGAGAATAATACGTGGATTAGTGAGGACAGAGATGGATTTCTGATCCAGGATTTTCCCCAAAAGAGAGCTATGTGCTCTAAGAACTATAAATCTTTAATCAGTTCATCAAGTAGCTCAGTTATTCCTCTGTGCATACACTCAGGGCTGGATAAAAGCACCTTCTGCATCTGAAATTTGGGCATTGCAGTTTCTGGGGCTGTGCAGAGGTCCTTGGCTACTGGAGTGCATCCAGACCCTGGAGTGAGGAGCCAGGAGGAGGGACAATGCTCAGGGATTTGAACCTGCCTTGGAACTGATCCAGCCAAAGCTGGACCACCGAGAGAAATGATCCCCCTGCAAGACTCTGAATAGGCAAAAGGGGCAGAGGATCCATGTGGGTACAAGCTGCCTGCTGAGACAGTCTCTGAAAGGGGAAAGGACTTTGTTCCTGGTCCAAAACCTTGTGTATTTGGTAGAAAGGAAAATGCAAAGCAATGGTGGGGGTCAAGTCCAGAGCCGGGGGCTCTCTTTCAGGGATCCCTCTCCATTCTGACAGTAATTTCTCGCTCTCTGTCACCAGTAGAACCCAAATCTCTCTTTTTTTTTTTTTTTTTTTTTTTTTTTTTTTTTTTTTCGGTATTCTAGCTCCAGACAATGAAGGAAAGTGTTCCTACTCCAGAGCATCCACTGGTTCAGCCATCCTTTTGGGAAAAGTGGGTTTAGACTCTCTCAGGAGAAGGGTAGGAATGAATTCCTGGTTTCCAATGCATGAGTACACACTCTAATTCATTATAAAGAAGAGATTTTGCCCTCAGCACCCCTTTTTGCTCTGGCAATGTCTTAAAAGAAAGCAGCAGCAATTGCACATTGTGGGAAACTCTGTACTGAGGCATGACATCACCCAGGGAACCTGTCCCAGGCTGAGGTCCTGGCAGGTGAGGCACAGCTGTGTCCTCATTTCTGGCTCCCTGGGGGCTCAGAGGGGGTGCAGCACCAGGATGGCAGCTGAGTCTGTTAAGAGTGTGGATTTTACTAACCCACAACTACAAGTGCCAAGAAGTAAAACTTCCTGGGGGTTGGGTGGATTTGACGTGGTAGATATTGGTCTGAGGAGAAAGCACAGAAAACTTTGGATCTCAATTTTTACCTTGCCTTGACCCCACTGGTGCCTCAAATGAGGGTTTGTTAGAAAAACTTTCTGAAGTCAGGAGATTTATATCTTATTTCCAAATGGAACAGACTTTGCTGAAAACTGCATGGATTTTACCAGGTCAATACAATTTATGATGAAATAGGAGACGTTTAAATCTAGTTCTACATAAATAGCTCCAGCAGGAAAGTAGTGGAGCCTGATAAAAAAAAAAAAAAATCCATTTTTAATGCATCTGCATCAGAAAAGGCAACATCAGCCAAGGAGACCTCAAATCCTTCCTGCAGAGGGTAGGAAAGGGAGCACACTGCCCATGCCAGCGAGCCTGTGGGCAGACTCACTGGCTACACTTCTCCTAAAAGGATTCATACCACCTTTCCTAAGTGACATTCAGATCATATTCAGTGCCAATATTATACACAGTTAACAGACCACAGTTTCAAAAGTGATTTTCCAAATTATGAAGTAGAGGGGTAAATCTGGCAAGTGTGAGTGCAGCAACCACTGCAGGTGAGGTGGCCGGAGCCAGGGGGTGAGGGCACCAACCTGCCCTGCTGTGACCAAATCCCAGAGTGCTGGGCCCAAATTCCAGCCTGCTAGAGAAGGGAGATGCAGTAGCAATGTGGGAATACGTACATTTGTAGAAATAGAGCAATGCAGTTCCTCTAAGAGGCATTTGGTCAGAGACCCACCAGGCTTTTGCAGTGAGCACCTTGCACTCTGCTCTGCAGCAGCAGATGGTCCATCATTACCAAGCAGCTTTATGGCCATCCAAACCCGCTCAGATCTCTGTTCCTTGAACTTGCACATCTTTCAAGAAGAAAAACAGGGGGGAAAAAAACTAGCTTGAAAGCTGGGCTTTGCTGCCTTGAGCCAAGATTCACATGATACCTTTTAACAGCCTTTCCTTCCCTGGTTTTCAATTAACTGCTCTGCGCTGGAGATTGCAGACTGTCAACTCATGCAAAGAGTAAATCCTTTCCTAGAGCTTTTTAAACTATTTTCTCAGGCCCCTGACTGCAGAGGGCTTTGAACAAACTGTTTCCAAGGAGGGAAAGGAAAATGAAGTGAATGGTTTGTTGCAGTCAGCAGCATTTCTCCCGAGGTGTTTGT
The DNA here is from genome assembly GCA_013400775.1 of Chaetops frenatus. Taxonomy (NCBI): domain Eukaryota; kingdom Metazoa; phylum Chordata; class Aves; order Passeriformes; family Picathartidae; genus Chaetops; species Chaetops frenatus. Next base: position 678,175 of record VZTR01014594.1, read on the forward strand.
GCTGCTGCTCTGCTCCGGGGAGGAGGAGCTGTCACATCTCAGTGGACTTTTTCCAGGCAGAGTCATCAGTTTTGACTTCATATTTCCTTGGAGCTAGATGGAAATTTCTCAAGACTAAAAGTTGGAGGCAGAAAGGCCCCTACCTACCGACCTATCATACACAATCTGCGAGAGGTGAGACAAGAAGGGACTGCAGAATGTTTCCAATTTGCTTCAGAGCAAAAAGAAAGAGCAAAAGGGAACTGAAATGCTTTAGTAAAACCTGACACTCCTCGTTTTTCAGGTCATGACCAAAATGGAGGTGACATTTGAAAAGGATGCCTGCTTTTCCAGGAATTTGTTTGAAAACTAGATGTTGTACTGCAGTAAATGATGCTGCCAAGAGGTGGTGAGAAATACAGGATTTAAAGAGAATCCTCCACTCAGGAGACATGAAAAGAGCAAATTAGAAACCTGTTAAAAATCAGAAAATTGGATAATCTGTTAAAAGTGCTGACAGGTCAACTGAATTATGTTAGCAATCTGCAAGAGGGACCTGAAAGATAGTAGCTGGATATGGGGAACAAGATTTTTGTTTTGGGTTTGGTTGGTTGGTGTTTTTTTAATTCAAAAATTATATCAGTTTCTTTATATATAGAGAGTACACAACCTTCCAGACACAACATTCCAGATTAATTTTCAATTGTCCCATAAAGGGGCAAATAGGAATGAACAAATAATGGCTGAGAAAACAGAAAAAAGCAGTCCCAGAATCTGTTCCCTCTGCAAAAAACAAACAAACAAACCAACCAACAAACAAAAAAAACCAACCAAAACAAAACAAGAACAACAAAACCAACCCTATATAGAATAATCATCTAAACTCAAACCAAAAAAGCCAGGTTCACCACAGATGCAGCCCAACATTATTTCCTGTATCCAGGCTTGCAGACACAGCCCTGAAGACTGCTGAAAAAAAAATTGCAGTGTTAAAATCTGGTCATTTTTCCATTTCCATCATTGATTCCTGCCAGATAAGGAAATGTACTACAAAGTCACTTGGGAAGTGGCCTTTAATGTTCCTCCAAGACTTTCTGGGGTTTAACTGGTCATTTCCTCACTAGAAGATGCTGCTTCAGACCACTGGACTGGGCCAATGCAACCACAGCACCCCTCCCATTGCATATCAACATTTATTATTCATTTTCTTAAAGGAGGCTTCAGAAATCTCTCAGAAAAAGAGGAAAAAGACTAAGACAGAGGAACCCATTGTCCCATCAGGATAAGGAGCAGGGACAAATATAAGTAGGGTGAATATATACACTTAAATATGTACATATGCTCCCTCCTGAAAGAGGTACAAATTGCAGTAAACTGTATCTCTGTTTTACTGTAATTTGTCCCCTTCTCAGGACATTTCCCCTGGCAAGAGGAGGGGCTGGAGGAGCCCTCCCATCTCCCTCCCTCCTCCAGCATCGTGGCTCTAACCTGGCACAAACCCTTTGCTGCATTTTATATAACTTCATTGGTCTGACTTCCCAACTGCTTAACAGCCCTTATCAGCAAATAAAAGCCTCCAGCAGCAGATGAGCAAAGTGATTGAGAAAGCTATAAAAACTGAAAAGAGAGAGCTGTCTGTAGTTAAAACAAGCCTCAGCTCCTGCTCCCCAGCCAGCTCCCCCAGTAAGTAGGGAGGAATAGCAGGTTTATTACCCTCCCTTTGATTGTATGTCATCATTACAGCATTGTTTTCCCACATACCAATTCCTTCCTAGCTCCCACTTGCCATAAAACCCAGAGATTTGGGTTCTTTTAGAAGATTAATGGACACAGCTGCCCTCATACTCTAAACTTGTGGAGTGGCTGAATATCACTCTTGAAATTCCAAATTCTGGCAGTTTTCTGCCAGGGCTGGTGAATTGCAGTAGAGTTGTGTGGAGGGAAGGAGGTGGCACTGTGGAGAAATGAGACCTGTTGAGGGACAACTCCTCATAAAGAAACTCCAGAATTAACAACCGTTTTTGACGAGAACAACAAACAACAAAAGTAAAAATGGTTTACATAGAGGTTTACAAAAGGGGGGAAAAAACCACCAATTTTGCACAGAATGATTTGAGACTCCTCTGTGTTCTGCTTCAAGGGGGAGTAGGATGTGATGCTCAAAACCAAGCATGAAGTCATTGCTCTAAACACAACAGCTCGTTCATGTGGGAGCAGATCAGCCTTGGGGTCTGATTTGGAGGTGCTGGGGTGGCTGGGACCTGCAGGATGAGGGTGGGAGCCACGTGCCCAGTGCCAAGGGCAGGTTACACAGATCAGCACAGGAGCTGCTGGGATGGAGCAGTTCCCTGGGAGAAAAGCCAAAGAGAGAGGGGGGAAAGAAAGAAGTTCTGACTTGATTACTTTCTTTGACAGTCTGTAAGCAAAGGGCTGATTTCTGTTTGTCTCTGCCATCCCCAGGAGGATTGGTGATTGCCCTTGGCCCTCAGTGAACCCCTCATCCCTACACAGTGTCAATGCAGAGGCTTTCTGAGGATCTGCAAGGTCCCCAGAGCCACCCCATGGTGCCCCCTCAGCTGTCAGGCACAATTGACAAAGAAATACAACGGGCTGTGGAAAGCCAGGCTGCTCACAGGGATGAAGAGGGACAAGTGGGTGACCCCTCCAGCCCCAGGGTGACACAAAGGGCTGGTAGGGCACCCTCATGTCCCCAGAGCTGGGGCTCAGTTCCAGTCCTTGTCACATGCCTGGCCAATTCCCAGGACAGGACCAGCTGGGACTCCTTGCTTTTGGAAGGAGGGACAAGTGAAAGTAAATCTAACATGACCTTCACCTGTGAGGGCTGTCAGGACCCAAAAGAAGAAACCCAGACCCATGGAGCAGCAGTGAGTGTCCTGCCAACCCAGAAATGCTGTGTTTTCACTCTGGCTGTGATATCTGCATTTAGTATTCATTGCCATGTCACTGATCCTCATGAATTCCTCCCATGTGCATGTGCCTCTCTCATCCATTTCTATCAGCATCCCACTGTAATTTATTATTAGTTAAGAATTAATAGACACTTGGAAGTATAATGTTACATTTTTGTCTTCTGGTGCTCTGAAGCATTTCGTGCAGCAGATCAAGCATTAAATCTGTCATGTAAACACATTATTTTGTCATGTGATGCATTATGATAGCCCACTACCAGGAAAATGAAAAGCACTTAAGGGTTTGTGTTTGATGTGTACTGTCAACAAAACTCAGGAAGAATTTATAAGGTGTTGTGGTTTAATGACTACCTGTTTAATAGGGTTTGAGTATCATTCAAAAATGTGGCTTTACAGGAGACATGTGATACATTGAATTTCAATGTGAATTATAAAGCCCAATCTAGATCCCCAGGCTTCTACACAGCAAAGATAATAAGATCCAGGGAGCTGTTTATTAGCAATAAATCATTACCTTTTCTTGTTTTCTCTTGGAATATTCCTCTCTCCTTCATCAGGTTTTATGGAGCTGCAGGGTTCATGTATGGAAGTGCCATCCAGTATCTTTGGTTAGGGCAGAATAACTCAGCCACAGACAGGGAATGAATGAGCTAAAGAGAAAGGAAGAGTTGATAAATAGGAGCTCCACCAAACACCCAGCCACAGACAAACCTGGCAAAGTTTAAGGAAAAGTAGAGTTTGTTAATGATTTGGGAAAGCTTCAGTGAGTGTGTTTCCAGGTGGAATCTCCACCCAGCAGACTCCTAATAAAAGTCCCTTTATACCTGGCCAGATGTATCACAACAGCAACACAAAAAGTGGTAAAAATCTGGACCCAGATGGAATTTCTTCTCCCCTTCCTCCCCAGGATGCTGCAGGGAGCACATCCCACAAACAGAAACAAGATACAGTGTGATGTGACAAAAATCAGAGACAAGCCTGAGGATCAATCCCCATTCCTTTTTTAGCTCACAAAAGGACCAGCCAAGCAGTGCTTATAGAGGGAGCCAAAGGTGGATCCACCAAGTGGATCCAACTTCGAGCTCCCCCTGACCTCATGGTGCACAGTTCACAGGGGAAGAGTCCTAAAACCATCTCTTCAGAGAGCTTTGGTTAGAATTCATCAAGGCCTGATGCAATTAATGCTCTAAGTTATTAATACTAACAAGATTTACTGCTCCCCATTTACAAATGATTTGCATTTTTATGCATTCTTTTAGCATGGATCATCACGAATTTCTTTGGTATTCATGAGGTTGCAATTTGTGTATTTCCATAATTACCTCATCATATTCCCCATTAGATAATGGACCAAGGGCATAAAACACCAAGCAGAATTCAAAAGCAGCATTGACTCTCTGCTCCACTGAGAGACTGAGTGTCCCTTGTCCTTGAAGCAGAGCTCACAGGAAAGCCCTGGGAAAGGGCTCTGCCCCAGCATTGGCTGAGGCTTGCAGGTAGAAACAAAATTCCGAATAATTTTTAAAGAAATCAGTGCTTGATCATTGCAGCCTATGGGAATTCCCCTCCTCACCCCAGCTGGGTCCACTGACACCTTCTGTGCACAGCCCCTGTGGAATAAAGAGGATTGATTGTACCACGTGCATGGCAAGCCAAGGAATCACAACCATTTCCATTGCACAGCTTTTAAAGCAGGACAAAAGTGAGAGCTGAGGAACCAAACCCAGCTTGGACAAACAATCCCCCAGGCCAGGACACTGCCACTGCACCCCTTAAGGGACAGATTGCATCCCAACCCAAACCTCATGGGTAATTCCCTACTGCTCTGGAGGGAGGGGGAGGAAGGAGGAGAGATGAATTCCATGTACATGGAGACCTTTTTGTGCACTTAGGAATGGAGATGAACAGATTTTAAATTAACAGGCCTAGTTCACTGCTGGGCAAGTGATGTAAAATGGCCAATAAATAATTCATCCCAGCAGCATCCATCACTGTGCAGCCTGGCCAGTGACACAGCCCACGTCGGGGGCTCGCTCCCTGAAAAGAGACAACTTAATTCAGCACAAAGTGAATAATCCAAAACCCCATAAATGATTCATTGCTGGATTAAAAGCTAGAGATTTCTCCATAAAATTCTCTGCCCTGCATTAAATATGCAGATGATTGTGTGATGTTTATTAACTGCTGGATGGCTTAGTTAAGGATGACACCAGCTCTGGTGCTTGAGAGCACCTTTGAAGCCATGAATCTTCATTAGATGTGCATTTAAGCATGAAAAGGGGTTACCTTCCAGGATTCAATGTTCACTAACATCAGTACAACTACAGAACATGTACATGAGAGGAGAGAGTCAGGCCTTAGTACACTTCGTTTTAGAAAACATAACTGCAGCCAGGATTTAATCCTGGTTTGGATTACCTACCATACACCTCTTTTCCTAGCTATTAAAAAACCCAAAAACTAAAAACAAACAAACAAACGCCAAAAAACACCCCCGCAAAATTCTCTTTCTTTTCTAGATACTAAAAAAAAAAAAAAAAAAAAGATATTCTGGGAAGTGGAAGATTTCCCTTCCCCTTGGAGAAGGGTCAGTGCTTGAAAGACTAAAGAAAGGCAATGAACTTTTACCAGAGATTATTTCCCAACACCTTCCTCCCCAATGCTTCCACTGGTTTTTGAACACACAAATTTGCCTTTCTCTTCCCCGTGTCCTCGTGGTTTTCCTGTCTCAGCTTCAAACTACTTGGAGCTCTTTAGCTGAGGTTAGAAATTAAGTCCTGTGAGGAGAGGCTGAGGGAGCTGGGGGTGTTTAGGCTGGAGAAAAGGAGACTCAGGAGGGACCTTCTTGCTCTCAGCAACCCCCTGAGAGGAGGCTGTGGCCAGGTGGGGACCAGGCTGTGCTCCCAGGAAACCTGCAGCAGGACAGGAAGAAATGAGCCCAAGGTGCAGCAGGGAAAGTTCAGGTTGGATATCAGGAAGAACTTCTTCACTGAAAGCACTGTCAGGCATTGGAAGGGAGGTGGTGGAATCCTCATCCCTGGAGGTGTCCAAGGAATTGTCCCCCAATGCTCTGCTCTGGGTGACAAGGTGGGGATCGGCCATGGGTTGGACCTGGTGATCTGGGAGGTCTTTTCCAACCCCTCTGGTTCTGTCACTCAGCACTACAGAGTGAGGAGATGAGGGTTCTCTGTGGGAAGCCCCACTCCAATCACAGTGCTCCTCTCAGTTCCTAAACCCTCTCCAAAGTGGTTCCCTGGAGGGCTCCTTGCCAATACCCCAGTCCTGCTGGATGGCAGGAGGGAGTGGATGCTGAGATGAGCTGTGGGTTTGTTTAGGGCTGACATTTCCTTTCCCAGGTCACTGCTTCCACAGTCTGATTGCAGCAGCTGCTGAGTCTTGGGGTTTGTGTTCTAAATTAGCAAGAGAAACCAAAACCACTCTGCTCCCAGCTGGGGTTAGACAGCAGTGGGAAGAGGAAACCAAGAAGTGCGTGGTCACCACAGCCTCAGGAGCACAAGAAAACCAGGGTGTTGCTGAGACTGGAAGGAAATTGTGTTGCCAGAGGCCACAGGAGCCACAGCCCAGGCCAAGTGTGCTGAAAGCATTCCCTGGAGTTATCCATGAGCTGAACTCCTGGCTGGGACCTCCGTTGTCACTGGAGGAGGCTGAATTTATTGTGCTTGGTGTCAGCAAATCTGCATCACCTTTACAGCCTCTCCTCCTCTCTCCAGATGTTTCTCTGCTCAGTCTCTGCAGCTCAATTTTGCCATCTGCTGTCATGTCTGTGGCAGCACGTCCCGTTTCCTCTTTCTACCAGGCTAAAATTTTCCACTTTTTCATGCATTCATCTCACACTGTGTGGTTATCTCTGTTCTTTCCCCAAGTCCCATGATGCTATTTATTCCTATTTCTAATATCCTATGTACTCAGCCACATTCTTCCCTTCTCCCTGCTCTTTCTTAAGCCTCAATTACATTTCACCTTCGAAACCAAGAGATTTATTTATATTAACCTTAAAAAAATGCCTGGAAGAGCACATTAAAGCTAAGAAACAAACCTGGAAACATAATGAAATGTGCTGCTGAGATGGAAAGGGACCATCAGAACATTCAGCTCCAATAAAGTCTATTAAGAGAGGTCTCTTACTAATCTCAAAATGATATTCATTCCTCTGGTTTCTCTTTAAAGGATTTGTATTCCTAACTCAGCACTTGCCCATTTGTTTTTTTTTCTTTTTCAGTATTTCCTCCTCTTTCCTCATTAGTCAATCCCATATGCCAAAATATTCAGATCTCCCTTTTTAATTGCTTTTCTGTGCCTCCTCCATGCTAATGGGGCAGTTCAGTCATTATCTCCTCACGTCAGACCTCCTTTACCCTCTTTAATCAGTCATTTTGATACAGACAATTGTCCACAAAGTACTGGGGGCCAGTAAAAATTATTTCTTGGACCAAAAGCTAAATCCTTCATTAATTAACTGCCTTGCTCCACAAAGCCGAGCCAGACTCTCCAGATATAACAACATTTAGGTTTGACATGGACTCTGGACAAATTAAAAACTGCTTTGCTCTGCCATGGGCTCCCTGTGCAAGTCCATAAATGCTGAGATAACTCCAGCAGCTCCAAGTGCTGGGGAAAGGCCTCAGAGCTGGGTGATTTCAGCTGATGGTGCTTGGCAGTTTGAGGTGGTGGGAGGCCAGGATGGAGGGACCAGAGATTTGGGGAAGTGCAGGGTGGTTATAAAGCAAATGGCTTTGCTCCTTTGCCCTGTGTATTGCTTTAATCTGCTACGAGAGGGTTTTCTTGGCTACAGTGCTTTGTTTTTACCCAAGTGTATTTTTTTGCTTTCCAACGTAACAGCCTTAAAAATAAAGGCCAACATTTCCAGGTGCCAATGAAACCCTCTCTGACAGCCTTTTCTTTCTAAAAACTTGCTGCTTTCATCCAGCTTGCCTCCACTAGACCCAAAGACTGCATTCTGGGGCTTCTGTTGCTTTTGAAAAGCAGCATTTCAGTTTCCTCCAGCTACATTTTAAAAGGCTCCCTTTAACCTTTCCCTGAACACACTGACAGCCTGAGTCCTCACAAATAACTTCAGTGAATTTTCACTTAAACGTAACCCTCCCCAAATCCTTGCTTCCAATTGCCACTCTAAACCCAAGGCTCTTCCTCAGTAATTGGGCTGGATAAAAAGATAAATAAGAATGCTCAGTGGCATAAGTTACACTTACAGCTTCCCTGCAGCTTCTCAGGGCTGCACTTCCACATGGCTGATCAGATCAAACTCACTTTGTTGGCTCTCATCTCTTCTCCCCCTGTGCAGCTCCCCAAAAATCAGGGCTTTTAAGTCCAGCCAGCACCACAGCAAATGTATTAGAACCTTCCCAAGTGAGAGCCAGCTCTGCTGTAAAGAAGTCATTAGTGAAGAGCTAATTAGTAAGCGCAAAAGGATTGGCCCAACTCTGCCAATTGGAATCTGCAATGGAGATATTGTTGACTTAATTAGCAGGTTTAATTGGATGGGGGGGAAAAAAAAAAAAGGCAAAAAGAAAAGTTAGGATTTTTCAAAGGAGTCCATCAAAACTGTTTGGGATTTTCTTTTTTGTTTGTTTCCTTTCATTCCCCCCAGGTTTGTGTGGGATTCATGCCTGGCAGGGACAGTGGCAGAGCCCCCGGGCTCAGCACGTGCTCTGTGTTGGGGTGGGGACAGCCACAGTCAGCAGTGTGGGACAGACAGAGGTGTCAGCTGAGCAAACCCAGCCTGGGAGCCCACAGGCCACGTCCTCTGTCTGGGGACTCTCCTGTGCCTCCCACAACAGCACCAGAGCAGGGTGCAGGGCTCTGAACCCAGGAGAGGCCCAGAGGGACTCACAGGCTGTGAGAGGATGCTGCAGAGTGCCAAGGTCTCACCACAGCCCCGGGCACCCCCAGCAGGGAAGCCCAGAGCTGCCAGAGCGTGCTGGCTCCTGAGCCAGTGCTGTTCCCACAATGTGCTCTTACCCCAGGCTGTGGCTGCCCAGAGGGGCCCTGGCTGGCACTGGTGAGCTCCAGGTCCCTGGCACGGACTGGGACCTTCTCCCCAAGCCACTGCAGCAGAATGGGTGAGGAGCCCAGGCAATGACACAAAAGCTCTGCAGTGTATCCCATAGATCACCCCCCAGCCCCCATGGACACTGCCTCTTCCTAAACAGATTTTGAAAATAATGCTATGGGGGTTTGTGGAGGCGGGGCACAGAAATTTCCCTCCAGGTTGGACTTCTGGGCATTTTCCCACCTCTGGAAATGCTGCAGTATTTCTTTGGAGAGCTGAGACAGCACACCAGTCATTTCCTCACCTGGGGAATAACTGACTCCTGTTCAAATGCCTTAGGATGTGGCATAAAAAATACGATTGCCAGTGACAAATTACAAAGTTTATTAACATTTTCTCCAAGGGTTATTCAAACATGCTGAATCACAGGCTGTAGTGGTATCCCTTAAGTAATCTGCATTTTTGATTTAAACTCACGGCATTCTTGTAGCTTAATTTTTCTGTTGATTACATAAAAGCATTAAAAACTGTATTTTATGATTCCTTTTCTTTCTTTATGGCAATTTGAAGATAGGCAGCCTTCCATGTGATCTCTTCTGTTCCTCACAGTACAAGTTGTATTCAAGGAAGAGCATTAGTAAAAATGAAGAAAAAAAAATTCAATTGTGCAACACGGTGTTAGTAAGAAGGCAGATGCCAGAAGCATCCATGAATAATGCATAAAGCCTCTTCTCAAATAAGCTTCTTTATGCAATGAGTTTTAAGGGTGATGTGGGAAAATTTGCACAAAGATTTTAAATTTCCACAGTTGAAGCTTTGGCCTTTGTTTTATACCCACTGATATTTTGAGGGCTCACAAGTATCTCTCACTGCAGCATGGAACAGGCCCTTTTTATTTCCCATGGCATCTGCAGATGATGGAGGAGCTCTTCACAGGGAAAAAATGTTGTTTTCTCCTTCAGCACCACTGAAAACTTTTTCAGTCTCTTCTGGTGGTCCAACACTACAGTGAGAAGCACAGATCACTATGGATGGGGCTAAAGGACATTGGTGCTTCAGAGCATCCTTTTTTATCTGTAACATCAGCAAATTCCCATGGAAATGGAAACCTGAAGCTACTGAGTCCAATGACTGCAATGAATAACTCCTACTTTTTACACCAGGGAGGTTTTTACCTGGCTTGCATTCTCCTCATGGATAGGAAAGGGTTGTTTGAACCCTGTAATGGCAGCTGTGGTGCAACCACCATGGGATTCAGAAGAGTCTGTCCCCAGTCCCTGTCTCTCAGGTGGAACAAGCAGTGAGGAACCAGCTACCAGTGAAAAATTACTGGTCTTTGGAAGAGGAGTGATACTTCACTGGACTCCCCTGTGGCTTGTCCATAGAAAATTTTTTTTCAAGATAAGCCAGAAGACCTGAACTTAGCAGTTACACCTGCACAAGGTGTCATGTGCTGATTCTCAGCCGAAAATAAAAGCAGATGAGGCACTTCCTTAAGCTGGAGTCACTATTCTGCAGTAGGACTTGCTTAAGTTCTCCAGTGCCCTGGGTCCCTGTTCATTCCTACATTGAAGCAGCGACCACTATTGAATTTCTGCAGTGAAGTTACCTGAAGCTTCCTCCTAATACAACTTTGGTAATCAGCACTACAAGCCAATACTGCACCCATTAAAATCAGCAGCCAATACCTTCCTGTCTCTAAGAAAAATTACACTGGAACTTTTAATAGGAAATTACAAAATGGATTACCTTTTACCACGCAACTTCTTTGCGTGTTTACCTGGAAGCAAAATAAGACCAATGTTACAATGGTAAAATGAAATCTATAATTCTGATGTATCTGTCAAACAAGCTCGGAAGAAATGATAGCAAGTTGCAAAATTTCTGTGGGCTAAGCAGGAAAGAAAGGATCCCATCCTGATTTCAGTTACACCAGTGTGTTTTGGGAGCAATTCCAGGAAAATATGGGGCTACTTAAGTATAAAGAGAGAGCCAAGAGGATGAGCCAGCCCTGCAACAAGAGAAGGAACAGGTTCTTTGCACAGCCTTCCCTCTGCTGCATCCCCACCAACTCATCCTCCCTGGCCCCCTCACGGTGCCACAGTAAGAACAGCAACTGCCACAAAATGAACAGAGCACCAGTGGCACCAGGGCCATGGCAGAGTGCCCAGAACAGCCAGGGACACAGGAGGATGTGCATCAGGCCAGCACCAGAATCATTTAGCTTCAGGACACTTACATTTCCAAACCAACGAGACCATCAGTATGAAAAGGATGGACCCTGCTATGACACAGGCAGTGAGGATGGCAGAGCTGGGCAACTGGAAGGGAGAAGAGAAAAACTGAAAAGGCTTTAGTAGCAGGTTTCCTTCAGAGCTACTTGCACAGGAGGGGCTGCACTGGTGGCTCAGAGCACTGGGCTGCAGTTTGCAGTGCTGTTCTAAGCTTGCCTGTACAAAGTGTTGAGAAGACACATCAAGCTGATCATGATAAACAACATGAATTACCTGTTCAGTATTTAATAAACCTTATTCTGAAACCAGATGCATCCCACTTAACATAAACTTCTCAACAGGGTGTCCAAAGTAGAAGTAGGAGCTCAGTCACCCTCATCCTTCTCTTAGACAGGGAGTGCAACACCCTCCTAACTTGCCTTTTTCCTGCTCACACCTCGAGCACGTTACCTCCCCTCTCTCACTGGGATGCCAGGGGATGAGATTTTCTGAACTGTCCAAGCCAGATGGAAAGCTCAGGCTTTGGCTCTACCCTAAAAAGAGGAACAGGTGGTTCCTGAGCATCTAAATAAAAGTTCAAGTCACTGTCTTCAAAAGCTGCCCCTTTAGTATGAACGCACTGAAAATCACAAGCATGGCCTGCTGTCCTGATTTCTGCTCAAATACTCTTGAAACTTACAGGAAGTTTTACCTTATCTCCTCCAACTTGATGTTTCTCAGCATTGCCATTTGAATTTGCTGAGACCTCTGAAAATGAAAGAGATTGAAATTATTACTGGCACAGCCCTCTGAAGGAGTGAGGGCTGCAGTGGAGTCACTGCTTCAGTCAAGGAGCAATCAACTCTCAGCGAATGAGAAGGGCAAAAGCACCTTGCAACCTAAAGAGAAGGATCAGTTTCCACCACAAATGGTAGCTGAGGAAGCCACGGGAAATATCAGCTTTCATCACAAAAGAGGAAAACCCAGGGACACCTTCACTACCCCAGGCTGCTCCAAGTCCCATCCAACCTGTCCTTGGGCACTTCCAGGGGTGGGGCAGCCACAGCTTCTCTGGGCAGCCTGTGCCAGGGCCTCACCACCCTCATAATTAAGAAGTTTTTCCTAATATCCAATCCAAACCTACCCTCTGTCAGTTTGCAGCTAATTCCCCTTCTCCTGTCACTACATATTCTCATAAATAATATCTTTCCAACATATAGTCCCATTAGAAAAAAAATTGCCTTTTTTTTTTTTTTTTTTTTTTTTTTTACTTTTCAGAGTATGTTATCCTGTTAATAACCTAATCTTCCCCAAATATCTCAGTTCTGACCAGCCCCCTGTGAGAGCTGTGTTGATGTGTCTCCACATCCCAAGTGCTTGTATTTTATCAAAGACATGGACAGGGCATGGGTAGCTCATGCCAGTATAAGTAGGAATTTGCACAGGAGTAGAAAAGAGATAATGAGTAATAAGCACTACAGCTAAACAAATACAGGTAAAAAAAACCCTAAGAAGTACTAAAAATCCCAGGGATGTGTGAACACTGCATTTTGTCATACACTTGTTTTATACCACTCAGCTCTCTGAGAGATCTGTACTTCAGATCTACCCCAAATCCACCAGAAATGCAGATGTACCAGTGACAATGCAGGTGCCACAAGTCAAAGTCAAATTTTATGGCCACATGTGCAGCCTGGCTGATGGGATCAGCTATTGCTGCTCACTTTGATACTTGAAAGAGCAAGGGTGTGTATTTTTGGGGTCTGAAGTATGGCTGGTGCTGGCAGGGTTGTAGCTGGGGGAAAGCAAGTGAAGAGAGAAGAGAAATTAAATCAGAGCCTGGGCAGCAGGAGCCATTCACCCCAGGCAACCCAACCTATCTGCCAAAAACTGTGCTTGGAGATGGAGGGCTCTCAACCCTGGGTTTCTTTCCTGCTGCTCTAACATCAATATAGTATTCAGGAGCAAATCAGCCTCCCCTTACCTTACACCAAGCCTGAGCTGGGTGCATTTCGTGCATTATTTCACAGAGTGAAAGGAGACTGAGCCAAGAACTGGACTTGGCTTATGGCTCTCACCTGGCACCAGCTAACTGTGCTGCAGCAGTTTCACATCTTGTGACAGTTTGACACAAGGTTTTGCACAGGTGGGAGTGGCTCACACCAACAGAGCACATTTCCTGCTGTCACTGCTGTTGTGGTGGCTCTTATCACAACTCAAGTTGCCCCAAGAATCGTGGAGCTAAGACCATTTGTAAAACTTCATATTTACAGTGACAAACCACAGGCATTATCCATCACTCCAGGAGGGTCACAAGTGAGACTGGAGTGAGAGACCCTCACTAATACTCTAGAGACCAATTTAAGCTCTTCTGTGAGCCCTCTCCAGGGGCATTAAGGAATACTCGTTCTGCTGTAAGTCTTTAGGTCTATTGAAAGAAGACCTGCAAAAATCAAAATACTGTGGGTTTGAAAATCAAGAGATTCTTGGCACTTACTGAAACTAAGAGACCAAATACAACTTGTCATCCTTGAATTTTAGCAGTAGGTTCCCTATTGAGGGCACAACACTTGGGAAATACTTTTCCACTTAAAGTGGATGATGACAAATCAGATATCTGAGAATTCAGAGATGTTGAAAAGTTTGGTTTTTAACTTCTCTCAGACCCGAGATACCCAACAGCCGTGGGTGATTCAAAATCAGCTTCCTTTGGAGGTATAAAAACATGTTTTTCTCAGCTGTTGTTACATCCTGATTTCAAGCAATTTCTGTGTGGACCCCAGATACTTCTCACTGCCAGCTGCAAGGAATAACCATCAGTATGTGTTTGGGCAGTACATGTTTGGAATACTGAATGGTTTTCTTTATGCCAACTTTTTAATTTCTCTGAGCAAGCGAATTCTGACCTTGCAATGTTATCCTACTCACCCATGACTGACTCCTCTTCCATCATGACAGGGGTGGTAATTCCCTCTGCAGCTGGAGGTGTACCTGGGAATTCAGTTGGCACTGAAACAAAGTAAAAAGTAATGCTTATAAAGATGGCTTATTAGGAGGGGCTCCACATGGCATTCAAAACTGTGCAGACATCAATCCATGGAAATGAAGTCAGGAACGTGGATTAAGTAGCAACCCAGGAATGGTTAGGATGATAACTGACCACTAATAACAGCAGCAGCCTTCATACAAGAATGTAAATACTCAATTTTAAATGTGTTTTGAATTCTCACTGATTATTTCTCAAGCAGAACACACTCTAAACTAACCTTTTCACCAAACCATTTCAATTGTCCTACCCAAATCAAGAAAAAAATTAATGCATAGTTAAATGCATCTGTCTTACTCCACCTCAGGTGCTGGACTTATTTCTGTTGTACTTCATGATGTTTCTGCCACATTATTTCTCCATGTTAAAGCTGCTCTGCAGGAAGCCTGACCCTCTGCTGCCTTGGCTGTTCACCCCAATTTAGTTCCATCTACAACATCTGATCAGTGTTTGCTTAAACACCCTGAAACACACCCATAGGCATCTCAGAGAGAACTTCTCAGATAATGTAATATAAATATAAATATAAATATAAATATAAATATAAATATAAATATAAATATAAATATAATAACAGCAATAACAATAATAATAATAATAATAGTATTTGGAGAGTCTCTATGATCCCAGCCAGGCTATCACAGACCACCTCTGCTAAACAGAAAAAGGGAAGGACTGGTGCTGGTTACCCTCTGTACTCTGAGGGAGCGTGAAGCAGAACATGTCATCTTCAGTCATCACATCAGCTTCTTGGGAAGTAGTTGGAGAAACTGGGGGAGCACTGGTTTCCACCACAGTTACAGGGAAAATATCATTTTCTGTCCCAGCAATTGTTGGAGGAGCAGAGGTCTCCCATGTAGGTACTGCTGGAGGCTCAGGGGCTGTGGGTGCAGGTGGAGGGGTGCTGGGTGTCAGCAGAACTGCAGTCTCTGCTGTTGGCTGGAGATCAGATGTTGCTTGAGGAGCAAAAGTTGGTTCTGCAAAAAATTTGGGGGAAACAGGAGCTTTTCTGGTGGTGGTGGTGGTTGTGGTCACTGGAGGGGCTGCATGGGAAAAACAGCCAAGGGAAAAGCCAGGTCAGAGCATTCTCCCAAGGGAAGCCAACACAGAAATGAATAAAAATTATCTGGCTGCTAAAATACTGAGACTGGAGGTGAGAGAGTCACTATTTAGAAAGCTATTTTAATTAGCTGAAAGCTTGACCAGTCAGGGAAATTCCTATTTACGGATTTGCTTTTCTTTTACTGGTCTCAAACATCCTCTCCTTGATCCTCTTGTAGAAATGGAAGGGCCAGAACCTTGTGTGGTAGAATCCCAATGCTTGCAAACTTTGTGATTTTGCTTTTCAATGTCCTCCTAAAAACACAGCAAATAAAACTGCTCGGTATTTCAGCTACAAGCTTCTTGCTAATCCCTGCAACTGGTTCTTTTTTCATGGACTGTTGCCCTCAACCTCAGGGGCACACAAGCAATTGCAATTGAAAAGTGTTTTTCACCCTCTCTCCTGTTGTATTGCTTAAAACAAACAAACAAACGTGCTGTGTTCACCAATTGCACTGGCTGTAAAAGCCTGAAAAAAATTGTCTTTCTGCTTTGTGGAGGGTGGGTATCATCTCCTTTTTTTTCTGTGCAAGACCTTGCTTTATCCTGCAGCTCAGAAAAATAATAGGAAGGGGAAGAAGCCCTTCAAGACTGACACAAAATTTCCAAATATGTGAGGGTTGAGGACCCACCCTTAAGGGGAAGGAAGCACCCTTAAGGGTGGGTCATCCCAGTGGGTCTTCATGACATGAATGATACAAAAGTCTTTTCGGTGAACCCTAAATGCAAAATTGAATTTCATTCTAAGGGCTCTTCAAATTATAAATCTCTTTTTAATTCCATCATCTTTTAAAAAGTCAAGCATAGCTGCTCAACGAGAAATGAAATATTCATCTGAAGGGCAAAAAAAGGGTAACATTTTGGGTTTTTTTTTTAATCTAAACTGCACAATGAAAGCGATTCAAATGGGCAACTGGTTACAGGTCTCCCTTGAAAAATATGTAATTTGGGAAAAACACTTTTGGCTACAACAAACAAACAGAGCACATGGAGACCCCAGTTTTCACTACCCAGGGAGTGGTTTCTCCCTGCTGGCTGTGTCCCCCAGGTCCCCAGACCCACCTCTGGCCACCTGCAGCCGTATGTTCCTCTTGATGTCGTTGAAGAGGCCGGGGATCTCCACGCGGCAGCAGTAAATCCCCGCGTCCTCCGCCCTCAGCCTGCCGATGGTGAGGGACACGTCCCCAAAGGAAACGTAGCCTCGCAGCTCGTACCTCTGGGACGTCCTGAACGTCACCTTGCTGCCAGTGGTGTGCAAAATTTTGTTGCTGCACTTTGAATTGGGGCAGGGGCCCCTGCCCCAGCACGTGTCCGAGATGTCCCTGGGCTGCGTCACGCGGTAGGAGCAGGGCAGTGTCACAGGCTGTCCCACTGTCCCTCTGACTACGGCTTCAGACACCGTGTGAGCTGTCAGGGCAGAACCAGGACAGGTCAGTGCTGCCAGTCTCTGATGGTGGCTCTACCTGCACAGCACAAGGAATGAGCACTCCAGCCTGCAGGCAGCCTCAGCTGCGGATCCCCAAGATTCTCCTGCAGCCTGTGGCAGCTCACGGCCCGAGGCACTACAGGCAACAGCCAGGAGCTCTCAGGCTTTGCTTGCTGCTGCAGGGCTCCTTGCTCTGGTCCCAGCCAGCTGCTGGGAGGCTCATAAAATACATCAGACGTGGTGAGCAAAGCTGGGGTTTGTCACTGGCAGCCTGAGCACAGGCTGGACCTCTGCAAACAGAATTTGAGAACTCTGCTCCCATCCCATCCCATCCCATCCCATCCCATCCCATCCCATCCCATCCCATCTCCTCTCCTGGGAGGCTGTTTGAAAGTTATTCAGAATCCTGTTGTGGAAGACATCTGGTTTTCTCAGTCCACCATCACCTCCTTTGAAAAGGAAATGCTGTCACTGTTGCCTTTTACTGACAGTCTCAAAAGCAGGGTCCAAAATACCAATTCATGTGTGAAATTAGGGCCTAATTAAGCTGGCAGAGCAGTGGGATCTGTCTATAGGAACCTGTTCTCAGAAAGTGCACTGAGCCAGCCCTGCCAACTAATCCCACTCACCTTGTGGAACTCTGTCTACACAGAAGCTTTAGTTGTTGCTGTTATACTGATTTTAAAAAGAGCACATAGACACTTTCCCTGTCCTCTTACTCAGTTGCCTCTTACTTAGTGACCAGCTTTAGTTGGTGTTTACAGCCAGTACCCACCTTGTCATCTGGTCTGAACCTTTGCTGTATATTATTCCCTCTAAACTGTCTATGAAATTCCCAGATTGCCTTAAAACAGACTTCTTCTTCATGAAAGGCACTACAAAAAGAGTTCCTGGACAGGAACAAATCTTTCCTGGTTTACATCTATTTGGTCTTTGTCAATCCTCCTACCTTTCTCTTGTCCCCATGTTATCATTTAAATGCTGTGGAGCAGGAACTGAGGGACCTGGGGAGCAACCAGACCTGTCCTCCAGCCCTGCAGATCTGATGTCTCATGGCCAGCTTGCTCACCCCAAAGAGGACTCTCTGCTGCTGCTGTTATCACCAGCTTTAGCCCTGGCTTGCCAAACATTTCTATTTTTCCAGCTGTTTGAATGCCTTTCCTTTTTGGCACAACTTCCAGATAGCAAACAGATGCTTCCAACTGTGTCCATGTCTCTTTTGTTTTCTCTTTAATGGACTATTCCCTAGGGGAGGCTTTAGTCTGTGGCAGGCTGCCCCATGAAGTGTTCTTGGGATGACATTTCAGGTTCATTATTGCTTATCCCACTGGCAAGAGAAGCCAACCCATTCAGGTTTCCACAGCTCCTGAAAGAATGCTGGAAGAATAGAGGCAGACAAAACAACAGGCAGTATGGCCTGAAGGGCAGGAGCTTCTGCAGTGAAATTAAGGCAGGATATGGCAGAAACTGAATTCCTGAATACAGGATAAGGCTTTGCAAGATGATGGCTTTGGCCCTTGGAAAGGGAAGGTTCATTTGCCTTGAAACATCAAAACAGAGAAAAGAGCCTCTCCCAACAAAGCCAGAACAAGATATGCAGTTGACCTTGAAAGTATTTATGTGGGAGCAAGGGGTTAGTCATGAGCAGGTTAACACATATTTTTGAGTCACCCCAACAAAGATGTGTGCAAAACCAGCTGAAACTGTTGCTGGAATTCAGATCACTGCTTCTTGAGGAGAAATGGGTTCATCTTCTGTTATTTCAGCCCAGTTCTGCACAGCACTAAAGCAGCCTTGTTAACAAACCCTTTAACAAATGAAAATTTACCTGCTCTTCTCTATGAAAGAAGCAGACCCCTGAACTTAGTAAATAAATAAGTAAATAATATAAAAGAAGAAGAAGGAAGACACGAGGCATCAGAGTTTCTTCAGTGCAGTTTCCCTGTAGTACTCCTGCTAGAAAGTTACAGGTTTTGCAGTTTCAAGTCCTCTTTCAATTTCTGTGACGCTAATGTTGCCAACATCTGCCTGCACTGCAGGCTGGTGAGGAGAGCTTCAATACTGCAGCAGCCTGGATTCAACAGCATGCACCTCTGCAATGATTAAATAACTCCTCAGGTGCAGCCTCTTCTACCAACTCATTTTCCAAAGGAAATAGTAGATAGGAGGGAATAAATACATCTTTAAAATTAAGAGCTTCCCGAGAGAGTTCTATTGTGACACCCTGCTCTTACTGTGAGGGGAATCCTGACCTTCCAGACATCCAGATCTGACCCAAGGCTCTGCCTGCATGGTCCCACTGAAGTCTGTGGGGTTTGCCACTCTAAGCCTTTCATCAGTGAGAGAGAAATGGACTCCAGAAGCTTAATATACCATCCAAAATAGAAAGGGGTATTCATAATTGGCCAGATCATACAGATATATTCATATTTGTGTACAGTCTCTTTCGAACCCACCCTCAGGGGCAGTTGGCCCTAAGCAGTAACTCCAATAGTTGCATCTGTAGTTGTCTTCTCTCCTACAAACTGGTCAGTGGATGGACAAAAACATTCATCCTCCAGCCAAAATAGATGTTTGAAAAGATTTTTTTTCCCTTGAATCTATTCCTGGAATAATTTCCCTACTTTGCATAAGATGTTTGGAATCTTTGCCCTATCAATCCCTTTTTTCCTTTACTGAAGCTCCTTTACTGATGAGATTGCAGAAGGTATGGCTGATAAACAAAAAAAGAAGCATTTAACTGGCTACTGAACCTCAAGACAACACATTCCCAGCACTGAGCTGAGTTAAAGAGCAGGTAACAAAAAGCCATTCCAGTCCTTCAGGAGTTCTGCAAGGGAAGAGAACAAGGGAACTAACAGAGAAAACAGCACACATTTTTAGAAGTTAAAAAACCACAAACCCCAAGCAGTATTAGCTCAGGAAATGAAGAAGATTTTTGAAGTTCTATATACAATTATGATATGTTATACTGCTTTGTTTTCAAACAGGTGTTGCTGCTTTTCATTTAAAAAAATGTTAGTTTTCTGAGCAAACACACAAAAAGCAGGTGAAGACTCACCTATAAGGATCTGTATCATAATCCAGTGAAGCAGCACAAAATGGGGCATTCTGGCTGATGGAGACACCGGGACAGCAAGTGGAAGAAGAGAAAACCAGATCTTATCCTTCCCAGAGACGCTGAGTGAGTCCCACTGAAGTCTCGTTTCTCCATTTCCAGATTTTACACGCTGCAAGTGCCTCTTTCCTACACTTCCGGATAGGAACTGGCCCAAGAGGGGATCTCCTGCTGGGTTAGCACTGCTGCAGCCCCAGCTGGAGCCCTGTGGGCAGTTTTGGGCACACAATTTAAGAACATTCACGTACTTGAATGTGCCCAGATGAGGCCAACTGAGCAGGTGGCAGGGCTGGAATGAATGAGTGGATGAGAACTCCAGGTTCGGAGAAAAGCGGGATGAGGGGAGCTCCCAGCTCCCTGCAGCTTCCTGAGGAGGGGATGTGGACAGGGAAGTGCTGATCTCTCCTCCCTGGTATCCACTAATGGGACACATGGGGATGATTCCAAGCTCACCAGGGGGGGTTTACACTGGACATTGGGAAGTATTGAGTGAGAGGGCAGTGAACCCTGGAACAGGCTGTCCTATTCTCCTCCAAGACACTTTAGCATGGTAATATCACCAGAAATTTCAATATTCTATTTGCTCTGCCATTCCCTGGAACTCTTAAGGCCCAGTTCTGTTCTGGGCTGCTGAGTGGCAGCATCACATTCTGTGCTCTTACACCCCTGAACATTTGGCATGGTCTCCCCTCAGACTTTGTCTTCATTTACATTTGCTTAATCCCTCATTTCCCCTGCTTCTGCCTTCTGCTTGAAGACCCCTCTCTTTCCCCAGCTTTGTATTTTCTATTTGCAAAGACAGCCTTGGAGGAAGTTGTTGCAAATGTTTTGTTGCCAAAACCACATCCTTCCCAAAGAAATGCAACATCATCTTCAAGAAACATATTTCACTCCTTCTGACTGTTTTATTTCTTTCTGACCAATTGACAAATAAGTTCTCTGGAAGTTCTTCTCTGGAACAGCAGAGTAATAAAGCAAAAGTAATTCAGGGCAGCAAGGTCAGGAATGAAGAATTGCAGATAGACAAAATTCTGTGCAAATAAATGTAGCACAGTGCAAACTGGAGTGCAATTCCAAGTTCAAATGATAAAATGATGGGCTTTTAACCAGGCATTACACTTTCAGTAATGAGATTTTGGGCTTATCATGATAGTCAAGCTCATGAAAATATCACCCTTCTGCTTGCTAGCATTGAAAAAAGCAAATACATTTTTAGCAGTAAAGGCAATGAGTAAAATACCTAATTTTCTATATTCTACCAGGTGCAGTTCCTACAATGCCACAGCCCCAGCTGCTCTGTGAACAGAACTAATGAAACCTGAGGCATCCAATATCCTGGAGACTTTCTCCCTGCAATGGGAGTTTGTCCCATTAGTGCCTGTGAGCTGATGCTCAGCTGATGCCAGTACAAGGAGCAGGTGAATCTCACCTGGGGCACAAATTTGGGTCATTATCCAGCTACAAATTTCTATAAAGCTTGTCCAGACAGAACTGGACAGTATGTCACAGGGGACCAGGAGAGGCACAGGATGATCACAGCATCCTATCACCTTTATTTTCATAGCAAGGCTGGGCCAACAGCAGCAGAATGCATTGAAGGCCATCCAAAATCCAAGGGTACTGGGAAGAACCACAAACACATGGGTCACTTTCTGCTTTTGTACTGCTATCTAGTGGCTTCTTGCAGACAGAAAAGGCAGAGTTGTCTCAAAAAAAAAAAAAAAAATAGTTTTCAGCTCATCAGCTCAGTGCACTGCCAGACAATTTCTTGATGGGTGAATGGGTTCCAAGTGCCACCTGCTTGTCTCTAAGGCTCATTTTGAAATGCCTGTTCCAAGATCCACTGACACAAGTGGAGGTAATGAAAAAGCCCAGGGAGCTGCTGCCTTTGTGGATGTGTATTACACTGCATGTCCAAGGCAGAGTTCTTGCTCCACACAACCTGTGCAAAGTCTGTTTACCAAGTACTTGCAGAGCAGAAAGATATTGGTTGATTCAAGATTTTGGTTATCAGATACTTTAGAAGTTTATTTTATATGAAAAAGTCGCTGTGTAAGAATTAGTATGAATTAGTCCGAAATATTAATTTAAAAAAATTTTATGAAGAAGCATCTTTTATGATTAGAAGTGTGGCCCACAAACTCCATAAAAGCATAAGCAGTTGAAATCAGATGATTTTGGAAACCCCACACATCTAATTCTGACCCTGGTAGAGACTGATTACATAAGATTGTGGAAAGCAGAAATTGCTGAAGATGTTTCCAGAGAGCCAGTTCAGAGACCAGATCAGACTTCCTCCAGCTCAGCCAGGCAGAAGGAAAACAATGTCTGCAGCAGGGGCAGAGATTTGGGATTAGTAATTGTGATTAATAGTCAAATGCAAAAATACAGTCTGACACCAGCAGCTGCTTTCTGGTTTCAGTACCTTCTTACCCAAAGCTACACGTGGTGTGAAGCTAGAAAACAGCAGAGCTGATTTTGTCCATCACTTTTCCTGGCCCTGGGATCAGTGATCACCCATTGTCTGTGCTCCCACTCTTCAGTCAGCCATGAATTCACCTTCACCTTTTCAGCTCAATACAACAGAGAGCCCCAGGAGAACACAGAGCACGAGTGAAAATCCAAAGCACCCCGGGGTCACCTGTCCCCATTTATTTTCCATTTCTTCCTTCCTCAGCAGGATGAGCCTTTCCCTCCTTTGTGAGTGTGTGCAGGAACCCTCACCTGCAAGACCCTGTGTGACTGCTGGGGAAAGCACTGCCCACCCCAGGCTGCCCAAGCCCTCCCATCGCCACCAGCTGGGACAGGGAGGGGTAACTTCTCCACCAGACCACGGCCTCAAGTGTCTCAGCTGTTAAAATAAATACCCACTGATTTTATTATTGTGCCTTTATGCCTCGTTGCATTGTTGAAATCATTTTGGAATCTAAAATTAACTCACTGGTAGAAAGTTTGTGGTGCATCTGTGAGTTTTCCCTGAGGCAGCAGTGTCTGTGTTGGGTAATTCCACATCGCTGCTTGGGGTGAGCTTCAGGGCAAAATGATTTGACCAATATTTGGTAAGAGTTGGTGTCTCTTCTGCCTGTGCTCTCTCAGGAAGTCCTCAACCTCTGCTGAAAATGTGTTCTTAAAAACAATTGAGGACAATTATTTTTCCACTTAAAGATGATTTGGGTGTGTTGTGTCTCTTGCTCAGCAATTCATACTCATGGGGCTGACTCCATTTATTTATTTAAGATAAACCATTTTTTTTTTTTGGCAGAGAATAAAAGCTGAGGCACATGACTTACTGTGGGTCAATGGAAGAAAGGCATTTGGTCCCAGATTCTTCCCATTTATGAGGAAAAATCCATCAAACACATTCAACATTCTTAGGAATTCAGAGCTGTTTGATATCTAGAGACATGTGAAGGCAGAGCCAACTTCCAGCCAATATTTTGTTCAATGTCCCTGATTTCTCTGCAAGCTAAGCAAAGAATTCCATTAACTTTACAAAGGCGGGGGGGAAGGTTGTTCAGGTTTTTTTTTAGAGACCTGGAAGTGAGACTTTCCACCTCAAGGCCTTCTTGGGGTAAAGATGTTCCTGAGGAGAAAACCACAGAAAAGTAGTGACGTACTTTACCAAAAAATCTTACACTTAGTCATAATTCTCTGCACACAAGCTGTGACTGTTCTGTCCATTGAAGAACTGATGCTGTAGGCTCCCAGGGCATCCCATTAGTGCTGAGCAGCTATAGCTCCTCCAGATTTAATTCCAGGTGGACAGGCATTAGTATATGGCATTACTGAGCTGTTACTAGGACGGGCCATACCTGATTTCAATGAAAATACAACTAAGTGTGTATTAAATTCCTAATACTACCCAGATTGGCCATGTGACATCTTGGTCACACAGCTCTGAGATTGCTTCTGCCCTCTGATGGCACAGACTCTGTGGAAGGTGGCAGGTAGAATCCACAGTGAACACAATTGTGCCCTTCTGGCACTTCCTCTTTTTTTTTTTTCCAAAAAGGAAGCGAGAATTTGAAGCAGATAATAAATATAATCATAACTTTCTTTAGGAAATGGAAAGTTCCACCTATGCCAGTTTTGGTTGCTGTCTCTGGAACAGGCTGATAAAGTGTATTAAATAAATTAAAAGTGTAGCTTTTATTTTTTTTATTATTAGGATGTGAATAATGCTTCAGTAGTGCAGTCGTGTTCAGCTGCTCAGAAAAGGGAGCAGCCAACATTTTGCAAACTATTTAATGTCCCAGCAGTGACAAAGGCAGCCATGCATCCAGTCCTCAGTGCATGATATAAACATTTTCCTCTGCATGATTCTCATCTTCCAGGACACTGTGGCTCCCCATAACTGGTGGCCTCCGAAATGCAACAAAGCTACACAAAAGAGCAAAACACCACAGTGTTAAACCAAAAATAGACAATAAAACCACAGAGGAACAGATCAACCAGCTCACTAGAAAATGTAAAACATGCATAAACACGAGATTATGACTGATAATGAATCACCTTTCCACTGATGAGAAAATTCACACCTGAGCTTAGCAAGGTCCCTAATGCTATGAACTGATAGTGACACTTATTTTTGTTTATTAAGTAACAAAAAGTAGCAGGATTTTTTAATTTCTTTTTATAATATTTTCTGCTAAGTTGAGGTTAAAAGAGAAAGCCAAAGTATGTGGTGGAATGGTGAGCACATTGACTTTTTTCTTGCAACCTCATTTGTCCCATCAGCAAAAGCAGGAACAGAAAACTTACCCTGGAGACCCACTCATCTTCTTTGTGTTGTAAAAATATTCTAAGGACCATCCAGAATGAAAGTAAAGAAAGAAAAAAAAATTAATCCCATTTAAACCATTAGAAGCAAATAAAGTAGTGGGTTTAAAGATAAATTTAAGTATAAGAAAGTAAATAAGGGAACTTCAAGTGTTTCCAGGATAGGAAATTCCCATTGTGAGCAGCCACAGAACAGGGACCTCAGCTCCCTGCCCTGAAGTGGGAGATGTGGCCTCAGCCACAGCTGTGACTGGACAAACCTGAGCCATCCTTGAGTAACTGCCTGGGAAAAGTACTTACGTTTAGTGAGGAACAGAGCCAAAATCAGGATGAGCAGAAGAGCTGCACAGGAGCCAATCCCAATGTACAGCCCATGTTCTGGGTGCTGCTGACTGGGAAGTGATACAGATGTGTTCTGCCAAACACAAGCCAAGGAGCATTAGTGGAACTGACAGAAAGATGCCCATGCAGTACCCAAAGGTCTTCTGTGTGTTTTGCAACTCTGCAGCAAAAAAACCTGAGACCAAACGTCTAATTTGAGAAACAGGCCCAGTTCAAAGCAGAATCTCTGCAACAATTGTATGAACCATGCTGTGAAACACAGTCTTTGAGATTGTCAGAAGACCTGAAGTTATGACAAATCTCGTTTATTCAGGTTTAATAACATTTGGTGATTTTTTAAAATGAGTAAGATATCTCATGATGTCACACCCTCCCACCTGTGCTGCAGGACTCAGCAGGACACACTGAGCTGCCTGTTTGACCCCCACTGCACAGGGCGTGCAGAGCATCCCTGTGCTCTCAGGGGGCCCAGGTTCCACTCCTCCCCATGCCCTGCCATACCTGCAGGTTTGCAGTCACATCCAAGCAGTCTGAGGGGTCTGAGCAGGGAGCAGAGGCCTGAAAGGAAATACAGATGTTGCTAAATCCCTTTCTCCTCTAGAAGGAAGTACTTTATGCATGCTAAGCTGGGCTTTTTCCTCCCTCTCTAATAATGAGCACATAAGCACTCTTTATAACCACTAAACACACAGACTACAAAACAATATTCTGTTGCAATCAGACAAAAGCAGTGGAAGGGACCTGTAGGGATGAGCCAGTAACCTCTCAAGTCCATCCACTCTGTCTAGGTGTGCTACAGGAGGTTGATGCTTACAGTCTGAGGAGCTTCTGAAGCAGAAACCGATGGCCAGGTCCTTGTGACAGTAAAGGAGGATTCACTGGTGCTGCCAGGAGCTGAGCAAAGGCAAGACAAACACATCACTTGCACTGAGAACTGTTCTGCCTTGACAGAGAAGAATTTGTACTGCTGACTTGGGACCCTGAACTTCTGTGTCTGTCAGTAGTCTGGGCTCTGCTTATCATAAGAGGCTGGTGCCTTCAGAGGGCAGCACAAAACTCTGAATATTGAAGTTTCTGCTGTTCTTTTCAGACCTCTGATCTCCTTCCAGGAATCACTTGGCTCTTGCTGTTATCTCAACACTGGGAAGGAATTACCAAGGTAGATATTTGGTTTTGGAGCCAAGAAGCAGTGGCCATAGAATCATAAAACAGATTGGGTTAAAAGGGATCTTAAAGCCCATCTCACTCCAACCCTCTGCCATGGGCAGAGACACTTTCCACTAGACCAGGTTTCTCAATGCCCCACCCAACCTGGCCTTGAAGCAAAAAATGATGCATAAAGCAAACTTAGGTTATCAGGTGAAAACTGATAAGATTAGCTCAGGGCCCTGAAGCAGCATGTGATGCAGAGTCACAGAGAGCAGGTGATACCTTTATAAAGTCCCAGGCAGCTGTACAGTAAACAGACTGAAAAAAATGTGATGTATTTGCATAAGGACCTGTGGCATATTTTGAGGTAATTTCCCAGAGCACAGCAATTTGCAATATTTAAAGTTAAGAGTTACAAATGTTTTTTCTATCATCAGTCTCAGTTCTCCACATGTTGTCAGATGATATAAAAACCTCCTGAAACAAAATCTCCTGTTCACTCTGTGCCAACCCCAGCTGGTTGCTTTTATGCTTTAAATTGTTACCCTTATCCCAGAAGCTTTATTTTGAAGAGGACAGGATCACCAGCTTCCATTGGAGGTTCTGGAGTATTTCTAAATTGGAGGCACACAGCCACCTGCCTTTCCCAATCTCCCTTAGTGTCAATATGCACACACTCCCTTGTATTCTGAAAACTTCAAACACTGTGCCACCATCAGCTAAGGAAGAGGTTGCAGGGAAAAGAAAACCCCTGAGTTCTAAGGTTGGAATCTACGTGATCTGCAACTAGAATAGAAACTGTCTGAGAAAGTTTTCACTTCTCCTTCCAAAAAGGAAATGCAACTGTTGTAACACTATTTTGGAGTCGCTTAACTGGAAACATCCAAGATAGAGGGAGAAATACAAATAGCATCCCTGATGCTTTTTTTTTTTTTTTTCAGAATCCAGAGAATAAGCCATTGCTACACCACGAGGTTTCTCTTGTGCAGTGGAAATCAAAGTTGTCTTTTTCAGATTGGAAAAGGTGCAGCTGAGTGGGAACATGATAGAAATTTATCCATTTGTGAGGGGAATGTAGAAAGCAAGCGAGGAATAGCTGAGCACCAACTCTTCCCCTGCAATGAGGGGCCTCACATTATTAAATGTGCACAGAGGCCATGGGCAGCCTCTGGGACACACACCAAGGTGGAAGAATACTTTGGTGCTGTAGCACAAAACTAATGCCATTTTTCTACCATCCTCCTTAATCATCTGGTGCTAACTGCTACTGGAGACAGGAGCCTTAATTAGATGCTTTTTTGAGCTAGTCCAGTAAAACAATTCTGGTTTAATAATGGGTAAACCCAACTCCTAAAGTTGTGTTTTTACCATTCGTGGGATGCATTTCCAGAAGATGAGGTGAGATTTAACACCACAAAAAAACCCAACAAACCAAAACAACAGGTACAATACAATAAAGCTTGTAGCACCACTGAAACATCTACTTAAACATCAAATCTGGAAGCAGCTTCCTCCCAAATACACATGTTCCTTCTGTTGGACTCTTTCTATAATATCAAGCAGAATTTAAATCCATGTTCTGATCTCTGGTAATATTTAATAAATTTTTGCCAAGATATTTCTACCATCTCTCATCATTTTGTTTC
Source organism: Chaetops frenatus (assembly GCA_013400775.1). NCBI lineage: Eukaryota > Metazoa > Chordata > Aves > Passeriformes > Picathartidae > Chaetops > Chaetops frenatus. The sequence goes on from VZTR01014594.1 coordinate 705,935, forward strand.
TTTCATAAGATTCCCCACTTGCAGTATGGCTTGTATATGCTATTGAGATTAACACTTGGATAAAAGTTACCTGAGGTCTGTTCAGAGGTGTAAGTGTGAGGACTTGCAGTAGAGATCCTTGCTGATGTTAAAAGATAAAACAAAATCAACACAGAATTAACCTTATTGGGCATTTGTGTAGTGAGAAAGAGACAGTGTTTCCATAGCAAAAATTTGCTAGCAAAGCACAAGTACATTTGTCAGCCACTAGTTCTATATAATATCACAAGCAAGAGAAAAACTAAAAATCAAAGGAAGAATTGATAAAAACTTCTCTATATCAATTTTGTGTCCCTGGGATTTAATCTAGAATCAAGCAGGGAAAATCAAACACAGTTTTCTATGACAAAGGTGCAGCAATAAAGTTCTGGATGAATACTTTATGCTGCCCTTTCTTTTAAATCTTTCAGTGTCTCTAAGAATGCTCCATGAAAGCATCATGTCCTTTTTTTAATTGCAGTGACTGCAGTGAGATAACAACATAGCCAAAGGCAGCTTAATTGAAGCAGATGTGCAAGGTCCTCAAGATCAGTCTTATGGATGACTGCAGAAATCATTGCCAACACAAGCTTTGAAGTCCAGACCCAGGAGCAGATCCACCACAGTACTCACAAGAGCACTCCTCTGCACTCACCTCTCTTTATCACAACCTGGTGATTAATCAATTGATCATTGAACCACCCTGGGAGCTCCACACGGCAGCAATAGATCCCAGAGTCTGCTTCCCTGGCGTTCACGATGGTCAGGGACACGTCCCCCTTCTGCAGGTCCCCTTTCAACTGGTACCTGCTGCTGTGCTGCTCTGTCACCCTCCAGCCATCTGTCCAGATAATGGGCTGGGCACATTTTGAATTGGGGCACCTGCCCCGGCCCCAGCACATGGATGTGATGCCATTTCTGTCCCGGACACTGTACCGGCAGGGCACAGTGACGTCCTGACCAACCTCTCCTATCACAGCTAATTCTGATACCGTGGGGCCTGTGGACAAAAAGACAAACAGTTGTTGAGCACAGGGCAAGGGGAAGCTTCTTGTGCATCTTGCATGTCCTGAAACCTCCCATCTCTCGAAGAACACCAGGCATTGCTGGAGCAGATTTTGCACAGAGATGAGTCCTGGCAGGACTGATGCTGTGAGGGATAATGATCAGGCCAGGGACATGTAAGAGAAAGAACATTTTCTGCAGTATCTGCAGGTAGGCAATGAGGTGAAGAGTCTGTTGGCTCTTCACTTTTTCCTCTGTGTACATTTAACCCAAGCCACACACAGGGGAACAGTAAGACATTGACTTTCCCCAAAACCACTGTGGGAAACTCTTCCCCTCTTTCAGTGAATTAAACTGCAGGTTTCATCAGAATGATCACTGCTGAATGAATTTCCTTTTCTCTTGCCTTAAGGCAGGTTTTGCCCGTTCTTATCAGAAGAAAATTTTCAGGGCTTTTCTAAGAAATATTATACATACTTTCTTTTTTTTCCACTACCATATTCTCTCTTCTAATTCCTATGCAGTTTCTAACTTGTTTGCTTCCCCATAAATTTGTCACATTTCCAGAAGGCTGTGTCACACTACTCAGGTCAAGACAGTGAGCCCTAACTACCCAGTAGCCCATTCAGCACAGTGAAAAACTGTTTTGCCCAGTCCAACTCAGATATTTTCCTGACTTATTATATTTAAAACCAAACCTGCAGAGATTTTGCCACAGTAGCACATTAGAAACAAGTCTCTGAAACCACTATATCTTATTTATTATGAAAAGGAAGCACAAAACGAAACTCATCATAAAAGGCTTTCTAAAGAACTACAAGAAATATCTGTACTATCCCTTTTCTTTCTACTGAATTTATCTTACCAAGTTTTTAATGTCTGTCTTTATTAGTACCACTTTGCAACCTGTTGTTTTCATTGATGTTGCTCTTAAGAGTCTATGAGTACTTCCTCAGGATAAAAAAAAGGGAAAAATTATCAGTTTTGTCCCAATAAAATTTCATATTGGTTAAAAAATACCAGAAGCCACAGTTGATCTTTTCCATTTACCTAAGCATTCATCTTCACAAAGCCTGCCAAAGTGAAATGTCCTTGTTTTACATCTTCTCTAAAACAATTGAAAGTTCTCTGCTCAAATCTGCCTCGTCTAAAAAAGCCCACGAATAAGATGAGCAGCCAGCCCAAGAAGCAGCATCCTTAAAACCACCATAGCCTCAGCATGCTTCTGTTTTCCAAAGGAGATAGGGCCATTAGAACACTATTGAGCCACTGTGATGAGGTTCTAATTTAACACAGAGAATGGCAGCTTCCATGATGTGGCCACTCTTCCTGCTGCAAGTTTAAACTTCACTTTGCTACCCTCAGGATCACTGATGCATTTCACCTCCACCCAGTTGTTTCTGCCCCCTTGGTTACCTGTGAACAGCACCAGAAGAACCCAGATCAGGCAGATGTGAGACAACATCGTGGCTGAAGGTGACAAACAACGCTCCCGTTCGCCCTTCTCATTCAAGAAAAATTATCTTCTCTGTGAACTTCTGTGTTTCCTTCTTAGCACATCATCTCCAGACCCAGCTGTGGGTGCCTCTCAGCCCAAGCTGGGCTGTTTTGCCCGAGGTTGGGCCCCAAAATATGAAAGACCAGCACAGCCAAGTGCAGCTGGGCAGGGTTCGAGTGCACTGAGCTCCTGCTGGCAGGGCTTTGACTGAGAGGTGACAACACTTCACAGCCCCACACAGATCTGCTTCTCGTTTTTGCCAGATCTGTTTGACGACTGTAAGTGAAACTTGACACTGCGTGAGCTCACACAACGATCAGCAATCCACTGCCCCGGACTGATTCCCACACCTGCTTTTGCCACAGAACACAGCTTTTGGATAAAAGATTGCATAATATGTAGCAGGCTTGGTCAAATAACAGATTTCTAGGATGAACTACTGGAGCTTCTCATAAGTTTCTGGTTGTAAAACTTAGAAGTAACTCAGCATCTTCTGGCAAGTTTTCTATGGTAGCAATAATTTGGTAGTGTTGGAAAACTGTTACACAGTTATGCCTAAAGGAATGGTGGTTTTTTTTCATCTGACTTTTAAAAATTCCATATGCATCTGGCTTTTGCAATATAATTTAAAACATCCAGAATACAGAGACTTGAAAAAGCACCATGGAAACTGTGTCATCCCAAACTCAAAGCTCACTCTGACAAAATGCTGAAATACAGCTTTTAAGAAATGCTGTTCCCTGGCCACTCCCTCTGTGCCTGGATCACCACACTCTCCTCAAGCATATCTGGCCCTTTTATATTGTTTGGGCTAGAACTGCACCTGTGACCAAAGGCCAAGAAATGTTCTTTGCTGAAGCAGCTGAACTACCTCACAGTGTTTTATACAGGTGAAATTAAGTTCTAAGAAGTTACTTATGAGTAAGTGGAAGGTGCTAGAATTGGAACCTTGCTTTGTGTGGCTACCTTATAGAACAGAGGCACCAAACTGACAGGTTTTTAAAGCCAAAATTAGGAAAACCAAAGGATTAACGTAGCTGAGAGACAAACTGGCAACACACTTGTAGGACAAAAGGGACAGTAAGGGTGAAGGGTGATTTTTGCTTGCATTAGCTGGAAGCAGAACTCCTTAAGAAAAGGCTTCTTCTCTGCTCCTGCAGTTTTTGAGGAAACAGGAAACTGCAGAGAGCTGCTAGAGGAACAATTCTGATAATTACCAGCCGGATCCTGAAACTGCTCTGCAAGAATGGGAAAGGCAGGGCAGACTGGCTCTGCCAGGACCCCAGGAAAGCCATTCTGGTCACATAATAAAAGAATGTGAGAGCTACAGGACAAGTGTTAACCCATTTGCTTTAGATTTCACCTCAAACACAGACCCATAAGGAATGCCTTGATATAATTTCACTTTCTGTGTGCCTGTTTTCCAAATTCCCATTTGTTCTTTGTGCAAGAAACAAACACCATTTCTGTAGGATTTTTTTTCTTGACTCAGCATATAGAATTTTATAATGGCATAGCCAAAATAAGGAGGAAGTGAGAAACTAAAGTACAACAGGAAAAGCCAGCTTTAATTTGCACCTACCACCTCACACGATACATTTAACAAAAATTATACTTTCTCACTTCTAGCAAAAAAACACAGGTAACAAAACACTAAATATTTTCATCTCCCCAGTCACTCACAACCTCCAACAGGTGCACAACAAATCTCTGTCTGCTTGTACAACAGCAAAACAAAATACAGCATGTGGCCTCAGAACCCCCCTCTGTCTCTCACTGTGGTGCACTAACAAAACCAGGTGTTTGCTTCATGTCATTTCATCAATAATGCTGCACATTGCTGCATCCTTGTCCAAAACCTGATCTCTCTTGCTACCAGAACGCTCCCTCTGCTTTTCACTCTGTCCAACGCAGCTGCTGCCATCATCAGCATCCATGGACTCCACGTTCACTCTCAGTCCCCCCTCTGCATGAGGCAGATCATCGGGCAGGGAAGCCAGGCAGTTCTGGATCATCTCCACCACTCGCTCCAGGTGTTTCTGGAATCTCTCGGCCGTCTCCAGGCGCTGGCGTTTCTGCACCTCCATCATGACCCGCAGCGTCTCCCGGGCTTGGTGAGGCCGGTACTCATTTATAAGGTGATGGACGTGGACAAAAAGCAGCTTCAAGTCTTCCAGTTTCTCCTCTCGCTTTATACTCCCTGGACTCCTTATCAAGATATCCAAGAGGTCCAGGAAGTTGACCAGAATAGACATGTTAAGTTTTCTTAATTCCTTCTTGTGATCAAACTGCATAGGATGCAGCCGTTCAATACCCTGGCTCTCCAGGGGCCGAATGATCAGATCATCACACTGGAATTGATTCCCAAACATCATGTAGCTGTCCTTCACAGGAGGAGGGGGCTTTGGAGCCAGGCCTTTACAGATATTTTCATCAGTATATTCTTTGATGTATTGCATTGGAGGCGGAGGAAGGGCACTCACTTGCTGAGGTTCACCCATTTTTGCCAAATAAAATTCCTAGGGAATGACCCAAGAAACAAATGTTAACAATTTGTGTCACAAGTTTATAATATAAACATAAACAGTGACAAAATATGGGAGATGGCTGTGAGAAAATGAGCCAGAAGAGACAACTCTGTGTACAGAATACCAGAAACTCCTGGCAAATCCATGCTACCTTTTCACTAAGGTTTACTTACAGCAAGATTAAATGTACTAGAAGCACAAAGAACAGGTATTCCCAAAATATGAAAGACCAGCCTATAAACTGGGCAGCCAAAGGGAGAAGGGAGACTCCTTCCCTAGATGGGGCCTGGTGGGCAAACCCCAGAGAATCACAGAATATCCCGAGCTGGAAGGGACACACAAGGATCAACTCCAGGCTCTGCACAGGACACCCCAAAAATCCCCACCCTGTGCCTAAGAGCGTGTCCCAAAGGCCTCTTGAACTCTTTCAGGCGTGGGGCTATGACCAAAGAGAGCCTGAGGAATCTCTTCAGTGCCCGACCACCTTCTGGGGGAAGAACCTTTTCCTAATATCCACCTAAGCCCACCCCTCACAGCTCCAGCCGTTCCCTCGGGTCCTGTCACTGGTCACACAGAGCAGAGATCGGCGCTGCGGCTCGGAGGAAGCTGCAGCCCGCGGTGAGGTCCCCCCTCAATCTGCTCTACTCCAGGCTGACCAGCCCAAGTGACCTCTTCACCGGCGCCCCCCGAGAGGAACCGGGCTGGGCCCAAACCCGCCGCCGCCGCTCTGCCCTGCGCCGGGCCGGGCTCTGGGGAGGCCCAGACCCCGCGGAGAGACTCGCCAGACCAGTGCTGAAGAGACGAGAGGCGGAACCACAACCCCGGCGG